>JBBPKO010000179.1:32220-43976 GCA_038089295.1 Xerocomus amazonicus
AGAAGTGACTGGGTTCAAAGCAAACCTAGCTTCGGTACTGGCGATTGCCATTTCACTGGACTCGACGAAAATCGCGACTGGAGCGTATCGAAGAGCTTGCATCTGGTCATCGACAATGCGAAGAACTGCTTGAATTCAAATACGACGGAGTCGTTGAGACGGTCAAGCTTTCACCCGAGCGTATCTTTTCTAGCTGTTGGCTCAGCGTTTTGCAACAAGCGCTGTCTTACTATCTTCGGCAGTCGAAATGGCCAGATTCTCATCAAAGTTCCAACCCCTTGTTCTTCCATTTAGTGTTCCGGGAATCTTGGAGTGTTAATTCACAATTGTTAATCAGGGCTGATGAACATGAATTATAGATGGGCGTCTGACCTGGGTGTGATTTTGGGTGAATTTGGCACGGATTAAAGTTAGAGAGCTTTGACAGAGTCGGGATCCAGAAGGTGAAACCAGCAATCTATGAGATTTTACTAGTCCAGTTGACTCCTTCCTAACCCATACCAGGTATAACCCGAACTCCTTGTTATTGTCCTTTTCGGGAAGGTTATCGCCGTGAGAAAAACATAATAAGAATCTTCAGCAATGAATAACTGCTCAACGAGCTCATGCAATTGATCGGTACTTGTACCGTCTGACTCGCAGAGAGTCATTTGCACAATGATCGGTAGCCATAGAACGAATTTGTTATCTTGCCTCCGATTTCAGGCTGTCGGCATTTAGCCCAACGTGCGCCGAATCCATGTTCGATAATGACGGCCTGTTTATATTGACCACTGAAAGCAGAGAAACAGTCTATGCGTTGCGTTACGAACTTTCGACGAGTAAGCCGGCCGTTAATCGTGGCCAACAATCGTTTCTGCAGCGCAACAGGTAGCAGATTTGCTTCGTAATAAGTTGCATACCATGGGCACTGAACTAGCTGGAACCGCAAGCTCGAGTCCTGGAACCGGATGAATCGACTGCGGCGGATAAGGAGTGCTCTGCGCTGACTGTGGCTCTGGCAGATCCACCAGTCGGGTGAGGGGGATCACCATTGTACGAACAGAATACTCACAATGATCGGAAAGCCGAACGATTGGCACACGTCACCCGATATTTGGAAGAACAAAAGTTCGAGTCAATACAGGCTACAAAGAAGGCTTGCGAAATGGAACAACAATGGGTGCAATCGCAGACACAGTGAATTGTGACCCCTCCGCCGACGACTCGTCACTTATTCGGGTGTACGCCATGATATTACAAGTCAATGAAGGAACCTTCCATTCCGCCACTTCAGATGCCACGGATTGACCGCCGCCACCAAGAATCGTCGCACACCAGAAATTCCAAGCGGAGCAAGACAAAAAACTCCGTACGCTCCGTCATGCGATCGACTTCCAGGAGGGAAATTCGAAAGATCTTGAAACACGGTAACCGTATCATCTACATGTGACGTTTTTCCTAATCTCAATTAGGTCTCGAGCGGCAGAGGAAAAGTTAGTTCAAGCTCTCAATGACAACAAGTTGCAAGTTCGCCTTGATGCTGCCGGGAGTCTGGAAAAGAGCTTGAGCGATCAGGTATCACGACTACTTTCAGAGCGTAATGAAGCCAAGTAGGGATTGCAACGCCAACTCGCTCAAGCGCAGGCCTCCGAAAAGGCACTCGCATCTGAAACAGCGGAGCGAAAAGTGCTCCTCGACAAACTGAAATTGTTCGACGATGCAAAACGTGAAGTCAACATATATCGCAAAAAGTAAGGGCTAGTTTCGCCGAGGAACTTGGATTTCACTCGCCTTGACCAGGTACGCTGAGTGTCACACCTCCATGAAGATATGAATGGCACCTTTGTAACCCCGGTTGTTCTACTGTCAGACTGTCATCGCATTCCTAGGTCCTTCAGGAGAGATTCGACGATCAGTGCGTAACGTTAGCTGCGTCAAAGGATTCCGTGGGAGAACTGCGGGTAAAGTCGGGATCATCGCACGAATATTGTCGCAAACACTCGAATAGGAGCGTCAAAGCGAAACAGAATGTCAAGCGACTGTCGGCGTCTATCTTCTATAGACATCTTGGTGATGTTGATTCTTCTCTTCTCCTTGAAGGACACGTCGAATGAATTGAAACACCAGATAATCCATTCACAAGAACAGAACAAGGGGTTCAAAACCAGACTCGACCATACCGAAAAAGATATTAGGGACAAAACCGCGTCGGTTCAATCCCTTCAGACCGAGTTATCCCGCAAAGGAGGCACGTTTTAAACCTGGATAGAAACGGAGGGGTTGACGTGCTTGGGCGAGTCCAAGAGGCGAAGAATATAATTGAGTCGTTACTCACTGACATTTCCCAGAAAGACTAGCACAAACAGGAAACAGCTGAGCGCCTCACCGCCGCCGGAGCTAGCGAGAATTGGCAGCCATAAAGAAATGCATCGGCGAACTGAGACATTTGCCGCCGATATCAGAACAACGACATGGTACACCTTATTTCATTTCCGCTGTGACTGTACGGTAACGGCAGCTACCCACAGAACGACGAAAAAAAGCTAATTGTTCTGCTAATACACAAGGCACAGGCACGACATAGTTGACAGATGTCAGACAAGGCAAATGGAATCAAACGGGTATAGCGCACGATAGCGTGTAGACCGTTATCATTTGTTCTCACCGTTTATCGCGAGACAACCTTATTAATCGATGATCGCGTAACTAGAAAGAGCCCTCACTCGCCGGATCTGTGATGAGGCGGGGGAGAAAAGCGGCCAGGTTTTTTATTTCGTTGTTATTGCTGACCCGAAGAAAAAAAATGACATGTAGTCATCGTCGACCGCCCTAAAAAGGGTATCACGAACCTATTAACACCATTGCCGTCAACGCCAAAAGGTTCCAATTTAACGTACATGATATATCGGTGATGGAGGCGTTTGAGGGAGGGAAGAGTGCGGTGGAAAGTGGGTCCTCATGCACGGGGCTGTCCGGCTGATCAGACGGAAGTGATCAGATTGCGGTCAGTTCCCAAATACAGATAAGTAGTGGGCTGTTATCCTGGACGGTGAGCGCGATCTAAAGGTTTACTTGAAAAGGTGAGAATTGGCTCTTGCGTCGCCACACGAGGGAGGTCTGATGATCCGTTTTTGCGTCGCTCGAGGCGGATCGTCGGTAGGCTGGGTGGAAATAGGTTGTTATTTCAGGGGGGTATTGTGTGTCTTGCCGACGTGCCGTTGGGGTTGACTGTTGCCTTTTTTTTTTTTGCTTCCTCGTTGGTTTTTGCATTGCCTGGTATGGCGCGATGATGTGTAAACTAGCATAGTGTGGCGTCCGTTAAGTTCGTGAGGTCAGGCCGACAGATGAATCGTTTAGATATTTTAGGGTCGCGCCAGCCAGGCGTTGGGCAGAACCTGATTTAAAGAAGTTGTGAGCAATCTGAGATGGGGCCGAGAACATTACACCTGCCAGACAACGATGATTGTAACCAGGTTGTTCACAAGCCGGCCCGCACTCGAGTGAACAGGAAGCAACCATACTGGTTTCATTCTTTCTAAGAGCGGGCTGAAAACTCGAGGCTAAATCTTAACACATCATCTAAGGTGCCGGAACTTGCTGAAATTTATCTGGACGCGGCCCGAGGCCTATAGATGGTATTGCTATAGTAGTGCATGAAGTCGGGATACTATGGGACCTCAAAAGCTTTCAGGCTCGAAGCTTGATCGACGCTCTAGTTCTGGTACACTTGCCTAGTTCCATATTGCGACACTGCAAGTAAATCGTGCTCAAAGAAAATAGGACGAAACAAACACTCATGCTAACACGGTTAGACCCAAATCGATATCAAAAGGCAGGGTCAAGCCTAAGAAGTCGTCTGCTGTCACCGATCTGGTCCGCCATGGTTAAGGATTCGGTCTAGTCGAGGTGGCCCATTCTGACGATTATGAATGCAAAGAGAAGTGTTGTCGAAAAAACGAGAGGCAGTCTCCAAAGCAAACCTGTTCTGTTTCCAGTTTTGATATGAATGCTATAGCAGCCCGTGCGGACGTTTAAGGCGAGCGTGTATTTTCTCAGATGGGATGGGAGTCGGGTGTATGTGTGGGCAAGGTGATGACGCGAACCGTCGAGAATGAGAGAAGACTATGTGTGAAACATATGGCGGAACACGTCGCCCCAGTCGTGAGGTATCGGCGCAACAGGGAGTATGGATCGACAAGGAACGCGTTGGCTAGTTGAAGACGGGATCATCTACGCGAAGAGTGGGGAGCGCACCAAGCTAAACCGTTTATTGCTTACGTTAACGCCGCCTTAAGAAGACGATGCCGGTCCTCTGCTTTGACTGGGTTGACAATATGTTCAAGTTGTTGACATGCATCATCGGGTTTATTTTAGTCCGCTTAAACGCAATGTCGAACAGAAGTGAAGGAAAGAAAGGGGACACAAAACTGACGATGGACGAGGAAATCGATGCGAGCTTGATCGTTGCAACCTAGGCCGAGGTTGCATAGTCTGGTGACCAGACCGCCAAGAGGTTGCCGGGGCGATGCGGCGAATTTCTCCAGCTAACGACGGCTTGCCTCGCCCCGACAACTTCTTAGCTGTCTGGTCACCAGACTAAGTGCTGCAGCCAACTACGCCAGAACTCCGAAGGCAGTGAGCAACACCTAAACTATTTCATTTCTATATAATTCAGAGCAAAGTACACGATAAACAGAGCTGGGTAAGAAATGTGACGAATCGACCGAACACCATTAACATCAACCTTAGTCACACAATTTGTCCCAGTAGCCTGAGGTCGTCCAAGGATCAAAAGGGACAAAGTGACCAAAGGGAAGAACCTACCAGGTATAACCTTGTCTTCCTGCGCAGCCGCTAATCCAGGCGCCTCTGCCATCACTACGGCAAACCCACTGCTCAGAACAGAGTCAGCATCCTTCCGACAGTCTGGTCGCAACTACGCACGCATTAAGGTGAAAGTCGATATGACTGACAGAGGGGTCCTCGTAAACATTGGCAAATGTAGATAGATGTACTCAACCTACCAGTGGAGGAACCATGGTCCGGGGTTGTCCGTTACGAAGCGAATTGTCACATTATCGTTGTTCGCTTGCTGCCCCGTAGATACAACGTCCCGTCTCACAGGATTTACATAGTTGTACGTGCTGCTTCCCGCAGCTCTCACCACATCGAATGTGTGCTACAGAGGCGACTTAGTCCGGTGCATTTAAGACGCATAAAACGAGTACATACACCATGCAGGTGGATTGGATGCTATCAAGATGGACATTGTGAGCAACGAAAGTGAAGTCTGAGTACAAGACTTACCGGTCCGCCCGGTGCACCGTTCACTGACAGTTGAGTCGCGGGAATACTGATTTCAATGACCTTGTGAGGCGGGAGCGCATAAACACTTCCATCCGGAAGAAACTCTGATGGGTGCCTAGCACCACTCAGAATCTGTAGTAATACAGGAACGGACGGAGGCAGAAAAGAGAAATTATTGACAGTGAAAAGCCCCGTCACCGGACTGAGTCCAGGAACCAAATTGATGTTCACGTCCGCCTTGCCCGGTTCTGGAATACCAGGTGCACCAGGGTTGATCAAGGGCCGTGCATTACTATCGCTATACGGCAGCACATATGGTCCATGCTCGGTGGTAGGGTCCTCTTCTGGAGCACCTGCATACCTCAGGATGGCCAGGTTCCGCCCGCCATCAAATGTCTGATTCAGTTGGCCCTGAGGTAGCGCACGAACCCAGAAATTTCCAACTGGTTGGTTAGCAGTCACGACGACGGAATAGCGTTGAGCTGCAAAGACCGATAATGAATCAACAACCAAGGGCTCCGTGTCAACACTGTCCGTTTCAATGACAGTCATTAGATGACCGTCGATAGTGAAGTTAAACCAAGGGTCACAAGACATTCCCATGACGCGGAAACGATAGCGTTTCCCTTGTTCCACATTGATGACAGCAAGCGGAGATAACGGCCCACCAGGGTACCTGCCCAACCCGTTGATCAGTGTTGAGCTTTCCTGAACTGGGGGTATCAAGGTTTGAGCAGGCTGGTGATACCTGGCGGTCCGAGGACGACTCAATACAGGCTGCGAGAATCAGTCATGCAATCACGTACCACTCGCTGAGGGTGATTACAGTACTGGCTAATCGGTATAAGAAAGAGTGACCACAACCTCAAGAGGGCACACCCACCATCATCCACGTCATACAAGTCTTTGTGTGGGTCATCTCGGTCATATATAACGAGCGGCCCCTTGAGCCCGTCGCAGTACTGCGTAGAATAATGAGAGTGGTACCAGTAGCTGCCAGTCTGATCCCCTGCGTTGAATCGATGCAAGAAGCTTTTGCTTGGTTTTACCGGACACTGGGTAACACCATAAACACCATCAGCCCAGTTGGATTTTCTCTGGTATATACCATGCCAGTGCTGTTGCAATATCAGCATCGGTGCATGATCGAGTTATCCGGCACACACCACGCTCGTGTTAGTGCTCATTGACGTATCTTCGAGCCAGTTTATTACATTGATCCTGAAGTCATCGCCCTTTTGTTGTCAAAAACTTGGCGACTCCAAGTCGCAGATATAAAATATACCTTTTGTGCAGTTATCAGTGGGCCCGGGAACATCCCTCCAGCAAGCACGGCCCTGGAAGACAGTCAACAATATACATCAAGGCTGGTGAAGAAGGCTCACGATCGAGGGAAACCATCAGGCGCAATAACCCTGTTGACGATGTTCAAATCTGCGACCGGTCCTAGGACGCTAGGCCCGCTCGAGTATGACATTTGCAATTCCGAGGGAACGGTGATTGCCCCTTCCATAGCCGAACAGATCGAAACCAATGTCAGAAGAAAATAGGGAGTCAGCTTCATGGTAGCAATTCCCAGTAAGAGTGAGTAAACGTAGCGGGATCAAATAAGAACCGGAATCGGTTCGCATTTGAGCATATAATAGCGGACGAAGTGGCTATACCGGGTCGAATACTGGATAGGGAATAGTTGCGAGCTACCGGTCATCTCGGTAGTCCATTTTACATCTCCGTTTCATCCGGCGGGGTCACCCAGATAACCACATACGGATTTTGAATGGATGGCCATTTAACCAAAACCTTCTTGAAGAAAAGGGGTGATAGAAAGGCACGTATGACTCTAGTGGGTGTAGTGGCACTTTGTATGAGCTAATGCGAAAAAATAATCTCGGCAAAATTGCTCCATCTTACCAAAGCAGCCAACATGCTTGCCGCCTGACTGAATCCGCGCTCTTCAGAGAGGCATTTAAGCGGAAGCGACCAGGAAGCAACCAGCACGTTTCATTCAACTCCGGGCTACTAGAAGCAAGTAACGTTATTTCAGTGTCCATCTCAGCTACTGTGTGATGCATTCCCAGAAAGCCGGTGAGAATATCGCTGCATAATTGTTGCGTTACTTATCATGAATTCGTAATCTGATTGGAAAGCTTTGGCTCGAGGCCGGTGTCGCAATATGTTGCCGTAGGACAGGTTTCCGACACGACCGCGGTCGCATTGGATAGCCAAGAGGCAAGGCAGGGCTAGCACCCAGCTGCGAGCGATAAAGTTCCTTGCCACTCTGCCATCGAACGTAACAGTACATGGCAACTAAAGAACTGAGCTTGAATCTGGTGTTTCAAGAGCCCGGAATCAGATGGCAGCCAATCGGACCCGTACCGCGTGTCCGAGGTGCCGGACAGAACTAAATGCTTATTGGTTCAGCCAGCAAGCTTTTGTGTCTGTGCCCTGGACCCCGGTTTACTGTCCCATAGCGCAGATCGCCGAAGCTGTCCTTTTTTTGGATACAAAACTGCGTAGATCTGGAAGTGGGCAAACGGTGCGGCTTTTGCGAAAGCTAGGATACACAGATCTCATTTAACACGTGCAACCCCGAGCACATCCGTAATGGTGCGATGCGGCTTTTGCAAAAGCCAGGAGGCAGTGAAACAGGGATCTCATCCAACACGTGCATCTCTTTGAGTGTATCTATCTTTGCTATCAAAACCCGCTCTTACAGCGGGACACTCCAATATGTATACAGTACTTCTAACGTTCATGGAAGACGAGCGCTGGCGCCGCCCTCAAACGCCATCCTAATCGACGGTCGACGGCGCTCAAACGACAGTCTTACCATGGAGACACCCGAGCAACATCGCATCTACAGCCCCGCCCGTCCTCTCCTCGATCCACGTATCAAATGCTTCAAACAGCCTCATCGTTGGCCCACCATCCGATTCCGCCTTTTTGGCCGGCCACATCCGCTTTTCATGGATCCCGACAAAGTCGATGTCAAGTCCTGTCTTGGGCGCTGCCCTGGAGCCGATATCGGCAACTGAGGTGGTATTACGTTCGTTCGACGATCGATGCTTGATGGTCATGGATACGGTCCACGAATCCGTCCCGTAAAAAGACGCTTCCTTGATGTGATGACGTGCAAATTCATTGGGAGGATTGTTATCCAGTGTCCACTCGAGCACGTGTGCGTCGAAGGCGATCACTAGGGTCGTGAACAGGGACCAGGTCAATGCGTTCTCTCTTTAGAGTGAGAACGACCTTACCTGTCCAAATGAGCCCAGGATGATCAATCTTGAGAGTGAGGGACCTTGTACCCGCCTCCTCATCGATGGCATCGTTCACCGCAGTAATACTGAATCGTTCCTCTGGAGACCCAGGGGCGGCATAAGCAGGGTCCAGTGGAAGGTCAATTTTGAATGGAGAAAGGAACTATTGGATAAACTGGGTGATAAGACATGAGGTCAGGGCTCAAAATAAAATTACACACAGCTGAGAACGGATAGAGTGAGTCCCAGTCACTGTTGTAGTCGTCCATCACGATTGCCTCTGGTAGAGCGCCATGTACGCCGAATTTGTCCGCGATATCATGAGCCAGTTCGTCGAATCCTGGTGCACTATCTGCAGCTGCAACGTGCAAATGTTGTTCCTGGGTGACCAACTATGAGCGAAGACAAATGATCAGTAAAGACAGTCAAATTAAACTTAAAAAAAAATCAATAGGTCGCTTTGGAATCCCAACCCATCATCCCACAGAATAGCTCTGCATATCGATTGTGGGGCCGCACTGGTAGCTCAAACACGGAGGAGCGGATCGCATAGGCGGGCATCTCAAAAAATACAACACCAGCGGAAGGGAGATGCTTACGTCTTCCATGTGTATAACATATAATCTTTTCGGATGTTTTGAGTCGAATGGGGACTGGTTATAAAAGAATGCCATGACTACCCCCAGCACCACTATTGCGATGACCAACGCATGGCGCAGCGTGGTCGGCCCAAACCGGTGGGCAAACGCAAGCCCATATGAAATCGCGAACGCCCCAATCACGGCGACAATGGATGCAATGATGAATTCGGCGGGTGCATCTCCACCAAAGCGGCCCGTCTATGGTTCATGATCAGTATGATCACAAATTGTAGGAAAAAAAGGTAGACCCGTACCAAGGGAACGAAGACCACTAACGTAGCAATTAACAGCTGCACGCCCGTCGTGAGCGGGATGAGCATCGCAATAGCATATGTCCAGAGTGACACCTCTGGTTGAACCGCACTACTTGGTACTCGCTTTTCGGTCACTTTTTGTTTGCCGTTCGAGCCATTTTCGCCGAGTGCAGGCTTCACATGATCCGTCCGTTTGTTCCGGCTCAGCAGTGTATCTGCGCCAAGGGCCACGAACAGGCCACTCGCACCGAGGAAAAGTGCAGCGCTGGAACCAATATTGAAGAGCTGAGCTACCGCCGCCAACCCTGATTGAAACAACAGCAACGCTGCCAAAATGGGCTTTTCAAGCGTTTGGTCTGAACCTGTGTTGCTAAAGGGGAGCTGACTAGCTAATACACCTGTTTGGGCTAAGCATCAGACAAGGTACCATGTCAGACCGGAGGTATCGCCACATACCGACGATCGCTGCGGGACCATACAAAATCACGGGAAAGTGTTCTGCGCTGAACCAGCTCAGGCCCTTTTGAAGCACTTTTGTCATCACGAACGCTACTCCATTTGCTCCGATCAATGCACCGACAAACGAAAGTGCTACCGCCCCCAGGGCCGACCATACCCGCTCAACTCTAGTTGTCAGAACTAGGCAGAGAGAGGCACCGAACAATGCCGTGTACAAGATCTTTGCTGTCGTGAATGAGTAAGCTAGGAATAGGCCAACGTTACTGAAGAAGACGGTCCGTGGGCGAGCAAAGCCATGCTCAAGGCGCGGGATCGGTGATGCATCAGAAGATAAGAAACACAAGAGTGCGAGTGAATTCTCGGCCATGTGTTGAGCAACACCAGGTTGTATGTTTCCGACCACATCCTAGGGCAACCTTGAGACATCAAAGGGAATAACATCCGGAGAACCATACCCCACGGGTGTGGTACATGTAGCTGTTTCCAACGATGGCCATCTATTCAAAGAGTCAAAAGAGACCTTTGGATACGACGCGAACCACACTTACATCCAATCCGGTAACATTCAAGTAATGCTCAAATTGTCTAAAGTCCGTGCTGGTCGAGCTCTTGGTCAGAAGGTGGGGTGCATCCAACGTTCATATTCAGATCACATACTCGGATAGTAGGATGCCTGAGCTGAATATCTCATTTGCATATATCGTCCCATAAGGTCTTATGATGAGTGGTATGAGCATAAAACATGTACTCGATACCACGAGCGTACCTGGGTACATGGGAATAGGCTTCAATCATTTCCTCTGACGTAGCTTGAAAGAGCAGATCACGTCCAGCGGTACCAGCAGCTATCCCATTCGAATTAGCATGACGCGGTGCTCATATTGAGGGTGCATGAGCACCTTCCAAGTTCAATACTGCCCTCACGCTACAAAAGGGTCAACATTAGAAAATGCAAGAAGAAAGCAGTTGAAAGAGCCACACGTAGGGGCAATAGGGTGTTGTGTTGAAAACAAATGGGAGCCGTCTTGCAAAGACTCTTCTGCATTATTGAACACTGTTGAAAAACCTGTGAATGAATCGAACGGTATAAAATTTCTTTTTCAAGCACGCACGAAAGATGATCGAATAAGTTGGCTCCCATCCCTTTGTCTCTACCAATACTCTCGCACACTCGAGCATCACACCGACAGGTAGTGCATCGTCTGTAGCTCCCGGACTCGGAAGCGTACTGTCCAGGTGCGAATTAATGAGTACCGCGTTCGCTTTGCCCCGTGCGGTACCGTCTGAAATACGAATGATAATGTTCGAGAGGTTTACGTAAGTTTTATAAAGTCGCGTGCTCATGATGTCGAAGCTGTATACGGGACAAAACGCGTAACCAAGTCGAGTGGACCCCCTCAGAGACAGAAACGGCGGTTTTACGGCGGGGAACGTACCGGTGGCTCCCGCTCCCTTCCTGCCTCCATACTTCACACTCGAGTTTCCGACCCGGTTCCTTGTTCACGACTTCTTCGCACAGCTGCTTGACTTCTTCTGCCTTGCGAACCATCCAAGCATCCGCTTCTGCGTGTTCTCGTGTGCCTGGAGTGCGGTATCCGATATCTTCAGAAAGGTATTTTGCATAAGACAGGATGGTGGCCTCCGAAGGATGGGGTAGGCCTGTCTGTGGATCATATCTGGGGTTGTTGGGTAGTGGACACGTGAGCCGGTGTCCATTCACGTGTCGTCGACATAGAACTTACGGGTGGACATTGGGCGTGGGCAATGCTAGCCAAGAACAGGTGAGTACATGTATGGTAGACAGCATGAAACGTTTGTATGAAAGGCAGGGGATAAAACCTAGGGAGAGGACT
>JBBPKO010000180.1:0-45852 GCA_038089295.1 Xerocomus amazonicus
GTATGGAACTCACAGATGCATACCTTTGTTATTTATCTGAAAGACGATAACTGCATCCTTCTGTGGAGTTTGCAAAGGTGGTCTGAAGCTCTGACACCGGTGCGTGGCGCCGACGTTCGTCCAGTATGAGGAAGAGGCACTATGAACACTTCATTGACATATTTTCTCTGAAAACGGTTATGCCGTCGGAGTCTCTCGTATATTCTGCAGGTAAACATGCACACCGTGAAACACGGCTCAGCTGTGAAGTGATGTTATCAATTGTGCGCTCGACACTTGAGGATAAAATTTGTGGCGACACGTCAGACACGCGGGGGAACAACAGCGTACCGATACTGGTGTGGCTCTTGAAGCGCGCTGCAGGCTAGTACAGAATATACATCAGAATTGAGTTCGCGCCTCTGCTTGTGTACTAACCTGAGCGCGCTGGATGAGCGCGTCGCCGGAAGCAGTCACCACGTCAAGTGCTAGTACGGATTTGGTTTCCCTGTCAGCAAGTCACTGGCGATTCCACAGCTAATTCCCAAAAAACACGTTGCGGTTTGCATGAAGCATCTCGGCTCGGTCACTAATGAAGGATGAAATTTGTGCCTGTGGGTCCTTCTCATTTCTGTCCTGCGCCACTTTTCACAAGCCGATATCCAGCCGAAACCGAACATATCCAAGCTGAATCGCAAGTTGGACATAAGTAACCTTACCTTTCAGATCGATGGTGAAAACCTACACAGAAAGGGCAGATTCTGTCTGCTATGGAAGGTTGTTATTTTGTTTCCCTCGTTTTTGCGTGGCGTCTTTAGCCGAGCCATGGTGGCGGGCCGGCTATGATTTTGTTATCAGCCATTGGTCGACGTTCTAGAAGAAATCGAGCACTCTGGCATTCTCAAGAGGTCATACAAACCATGCTCGACGGCATTGAGTTCGGTGGCGAGAATAACTGGGGATATGGGCATATCTAGTTCAATTTCCAAAGTGTAATAAATATCGTCTAGTACTTGGTAATCCAACAACTAATTGTCTTTTGGTGTGCACGCGCGCAGCCACACCCGGACCGAACTCAACCGAGGCTCGCGTACTCGACCGCACGAAGCCAGATTGTATGGCCTTCGTAGTGTAGACACGTTAATTCATTGATTGATCTATTTACTTTCTGACTGATGCAAAGATTCATACATAGATTCATATCCTTGTTTCACCCAGCACATCAGTGCCTTGTTGTGCTAGTACCTTTAGTATTTAAGAAGCTCGAATAGCATTTGTACACCTCAGTCCATTATTCCTTCACAGGACTGAGGTATGTTATCTAACTATTATCTTATCTTATATCTAGCTTACCTTGGTTTGTAGTCTATCTACCTTAGCCGATTACCGCTTTTGGCCCCTCATTTCCATCATTAGTTCCCAACAGCATTATATGGACGAAGGTAAACACAGATGACTGTCTGAAACCGTTTGCTGATGGGGGCAACAGGTAGTGGAGCTGGGCGATATCGAGGTACTTGTGTTGCATCAAAAATGCCACCGGGGAATATTGGCTGTGGCTTTTTACTTAGATCACGCAGTTCGCGTCCGGTCTTTGCTGGGGATAAGAGGTTGATTTTTTCATCGCCTGGCAAGACGAATGGGGGGCATATGTATCCGCGGAAAGTCACGGCAAGAGCCTTGTGGCGATGTTTACCTACTAAAGAATCATCTAACGGTTTTTCCATTACAATTTTATTATTAGGTAAATTTTTGAATTGAGTCATTATAATTCTTGAATAAGCTGTGGGGCGTTACTTCTTTGAGCTCAAAGCACACGTAGCTAAGAATGGAGTTATCGTCGGCATCATGATGGGAGTCCTTGTTGGAGGTGTGTGTTTCTTTGCAACAGATGATTGAGACCTGATTTGATACAGGCTATCTCACACCCGCCGACCGTTCTGCCGTTTTCGAATCAGTTGTAGACATTGAGCCTTATAGTGTGTTCTTCCTATTCCAGATGGAGAATATTTATATCACGGAGCGAAGAGTGCGCTCTGCCAGCGCATCCAGTACAAATTACTATGAAGATCATGATGCCCAGTGGAACATACATGGGAAACATCTGCAGGCATCTTCGCTTCTATGGACGATTACTCTTTGATATGCGGCCCGCTCGGGGAAATCAAGTGGGTAGTGCGGTACCCCTGACAACCGAAGAAGCCGCCATTCGTTGGGTCTACAACATCCGATGAAATTTGTCGCTCTCAACGTCACACGTCGTATGGTTCGTTACCGCTCGAGCTTTCCATGACTTGTCATGGCAAGCGGATCGGTAGCGGAAGGGCTTTGCTTGCGAGGGATGATTTCTCTGCTGACTCGGCGGTCCCCGTAGCGAGTACTGAATCCGGAGATGAACCGCTGGTTGTTATCAACCGAATCGGCTGGTTCCATCCTTACGCTCGCCAAACCAAATTCCGGTTACCTCAAGAATCCGATCCAGTGGCCGTAGTAACGGTCAGATAGGATCTAGACATATTTTGCATCCAGATATCGGGTGATTTCTCTTCTATAATGTACATGTCCGATAGTATGACGATTTGTTTGCAGACCAACCCGCCCTCACTCGGTGGACTTTACACGACGCATTGCAGAGCTGTGTATCCGACCGGGCACGGATGTACGCTATCCTGGCCTACAGCAGTGCAAGTACGAGTCATCCCGACAGCCTGTCCATTTGCATTCTTTGGTACCGCCCATTCGTAGTACGCGTCAAGTGGCCCGAGTGTCGGGATGTGCTCCAGTCCAATTCGTGTACATACTCCGTGGGCTGTTATTCCTACGTTGCTTCTGCTTCAGATTCAGTATTTTAGCTCCTCTCGTATGGCATTAAGTTGGTCCTAGGGATGATTGTGACGAAATTTTACCTATTTGCCCCATCCAACTACCGTTTTGGTTTCAACTGTAGCCAATAGGCGGACATCACAATTGACAGAGCGCTGTCTGTCTGCGGAATTGGATACTAACGTTGGCTGCGTGTTGTTCGAATAATGGTTCAGGGTGAATCAAGCGTAAATGACATGTCAATGAAATGTCAAAAATGACTCACATAATGTGTGCTCTATCACACCACAATATTCAAGGAGCGTTGAGTCAAAGCGAAACTCGCCTTGATTTTTTTAAAAAGAAAAACCCCGAATTTTGTGGGCGTTTCAGGGTAGTGTTCAGTGTAATTTTTTCGTTACCCGAGGAATTGGTCCCTTGCCCTGTTGGGAATCAGCCAGGCATGCCTGTAGGGCAAACATGCTCAACTGTTGACCGATGATGCTGAGCTAGAATACAGAGCTATGTATCAGGGTAAAGATCGAAGGCGGGAAACCGCAGCGCAGTGGTTAACCGGTCAAGGGTGAACCAGTGACGGAGGGTTTGCCTCGTGTGGCGTAAGGCCTCATGCTCTCTATGGCGGTCGCCTCTTTTTTTTCTAATTTTGTATAAGACGTGACGCAGAGCATGGGTTCATGGTGCGTCAATGACTCACAACTCGAGGTTAAATCAAGGCACTGTTGGCCACCTTTTAGCCTATGCAACCAGTGGGTGAGACTGACTAAAAACTCAGGTGGTGATATCCGGAACTAAGACAAACAAGTATCCGGATTGGTGCGACTGCTGTAAGTTAGTGGGTAGACAGTCCATCGTGATATCCAAAAGACTACAGTACTTCAACGACACCAGCACCAGCAATCAGATCCTTCAATGGAACCCCATCTCGCATTTGAACCATAATCAAATCATCAGCTGCGACCCGTTTGTACTCCTTCCACGACACCTTCTCCAATAGCAGCGCACCAAATCGCTGTTTCAGACGAGCAACCAATCGCAGTACCTTGGCCGTGCGATCAAGTCCGACAGTTCCACGCAAGTGCTCTTGTTCGAATAGTGGGCGGATCCACGGATGAGCAAGGTAATATTCCTTCTCTGCACCTAGCTTAGTAGCGGTCTGTATTTTAACGTCTCCAAGCACAGCGGCTGTCGCACGATATACATAGTGGCCCATCTTAGAATTCCGACTTGACAAGCGAATGAGTTGAGTGACTTCAAAGTGAATGCAAGGAAGTTGTAGTCGTTTCGAGGAACAAGAAGGCGACGAAAGTCCACTCAATACTCCGTATAGTTCTATCGCATGTGATATATCGGTTATCGATGAGCGCAATTCCAATACAATGTGATCCAACTCGGGCGTCTCCATGTGCGGAACATGTGGAGGAATGGCTTGATCATAGGCGGCAATGTGCAATGGCAGACAACTATTGTATTTGTTTGGAATTCCCGACCAGGCAAGTATCGTCGCGTCCCCAGATCCTGTCAGGACAGACTCTAAAAGTCGCCCAAGTGCGATTGTACCTTCCCCATAAATGGCTGGAATAGATGCTTGCAGAACTCCAAGTAGCGCATATGCTTCATCTTCTACAAACGTCGATTTCCGAGATGATGCGAGATACAGTTTCTCACGAACTCGGTCGAGGCCAGGTTGGAGGGCAGCAACCTGCTCAGGAGATGCCCCTGGTACTTCCATCTGCCTCAAAATCTCCAGCGATTCCTTGTGGTTCCAAGGCTGGTCTAGTCCAAGGTAGGGCTTCCAGTCGTTCGTGTAGAACCTGACGACCGTAGCTGCACGATATTCCTGATAAGTCCAGATTCTTGAATTCCAGAGGCTTTCCTTCAACGCATTCTCATTCGTGTCGTCCGACGAGACATCACAAAGTCGAATGAGCGTGAGGGTCGAATTCCGATACCAGCCAAACATGGAGACGAGCGACCGCTGCAATGCTACCTGATTCTCTTTGTTGATGCAACAGGTATCGCTCCATGCCCACCGAAACATGAGCTCCTGCACCACCTCACAAAATTTCCGCAGTTTCGCATTCGCAGGCGACTTATTCAGCCCGTAGACCGTGTCCCGCTGGACGTCCGCTAATAGAGGTTCGCCATTCTCCCATTTGTGTGAGAACATGACGTATTCGTAGAATTCCTTGACCTCTTTTTCGATCCACGAATCATCTAGTTTTCTTGTCATGGATGAAACAAGCTTGTAGAAGATTGGTTGTCCTTTGAACGCTTTGGCTTGCTGGGCCTTGTCAAGTAGGCGACCCTCGTTAGTATCGATGAGCACATCTGGCAGGGGAGAGATAATTTCTTCGATAGTATCCTGAATCGTAGATCTTGCGTCAATATACTGCGAACGGAGTGCTACAGTCCATGTCAGACAACATGTTCGGCGATATCACTAAAAAATATATATAGCTCACAGGATGTGAGTTTCGAGAGCATCGTATCGAATGCTGCAACCGCCTCTGGATAGCGATTCGCTCCGTGTAACGCTGCGTGTTGTTGTTCATAGCCCAAATGGGATGAAGGGTCGAGTTCAACTACCTAGAAACCGGATTAGTAGCACTGCCTGCAGTGACATAATGGGAATCATACCTTGTTGGCATCCTTGATCGCATCCTCCCACGCTTTCATCGTTACTCGTACTTTACTTCGCTTGATTAGGATATCTACACGGTCCGGTGGGTCGAGCGACAGTATTGTCGAGTAGTGTTTATCGGCTTCATTGTAGTTTTGAGAGCTCAGTGCAACGTCGGCGAGTTTTTGCAAGCTTTCTGTGCATCTTCGTCTGAAATCTACAACGGATACTCGGACGAGGTCTAGTAACTTTGTCATATGATCACTCACCAGATTCCCACTCTGCCTGTTCGTTTGCAAGATTCGTATCTGCTGTGGACTCGCCTTGTAAGTGCCGAAAATGCTCGGCTGCTTCGAGAACATGACCAGCATCCACGAGGAGGTTGCATATCGCACGGTAAATGACGGTTTTCGGGAGGCTGAACTAAGCGAAATCAAAAGTCTTGTCAGCATGATGAATGCAATGCCATATACAACATACCTTATCGGAACCTTTCAGAGCTTCGTTTATTGACCCGTGAGGTAACAGTGTGCTTGCCCATTTTGTGAGTAGGCTATCTGGAGTCGACGAGGGGAGGGAGAGTGCAATAGTATAAACATTGAGTGCTTCCTCGTATTTCATAGCTGCTGATGCCTCGTCTCCGATTGTTTCGAGCGCAACGATGCATTTGTTTGTGAATCCTGAGAGTGGCAGTTAAAGACTCTTTACCGTCTTTAGATAATAGAACACACCGGAGAGCCAGTCCTGGATGATCGTATCTGCTTTCATCTCGTCGGACATGGACTTGGTATAGTCGAGAAAAAGTTTCGCAGCATTGATGATGTGGCCGTCCGCATACAAGGTTTCGCATTGGTGTTTCTGTTGGTAGGCACGAACAGTCTGCTGGTAGTTGGCGAGTTGAACACGGAGTTGTCGGACGGTTTCTTCGAGATGCGCTGATGAATGTGAGTGATGAGAACAGACGCAGCAGAACCGAGTCAGACCCACCTTCATTCGTGGTCTTCGTGGCAAGACCCGCGCGTAGTGACCGGATGATCTCATTGAAACCATCTTCTTTCTGTTGGGCCATGCTATGAGAGTCAGCGAGTTGAATACGGAGTTGTCGGTTGGTTTTCCCGAGATGCGCTGATGAATGTGAGTGATGAGAACAGACACGGCAGAACCGAGTCAGACCCACCTTCATTCGTGGTCTTCGTGGCAAGACCTGCGCGTAGTGACCGGATGATCTCGTTCGAGCTATCTTCTTTCTCTTGGGCCGTGCGATGAGAGTCAGCGAGTTGAATTTCAAGTTGCCGGACGGTTTCCTCGAGATACGCTGGGGAATGTGAGAGTTGTCGGTTGGCTTCCTCGAGATCCGCTAATGAATGTGAACAAGTGAGAATGGTAACAGAAAATAGCATCAAAGCCATATTGATGATGAGAATAAACGTACCAACCGGGTCCGCACGTAACGAGCGAGCTGAAAGGGTATCATATAGATTCCACAATGTGATTTTCTTGCCCCCACCAACTACGAGATCATAGTCGTCTGAGATCGCGATGGACTGAATGTCATGAGGATGATGAATGAGAGAACCGATTTGTTGATGGGTAAAAGTATCCCAGAGTGAGATTGATGAACCTGCGCTAGTAGCGATGGCCATGCTGTTGTTTTCTAGGGAGATGCACCTTGCGTCGTTGCCGTGAATGCACCATTTGGAGAGGATCGCCCCAGAGGTGACATCAATATGGTGGATGTTACCATCCTTTGAGAGGGCAAAAAGTTGTTTGCTGTCGCTGGTCCAGGCAACGGAATAACAACCGATCGAAATATCGACGAGCTTGCGGCCATTCCGACTGTCGTAGACACGAAGAGAACCACTGTCGTCAGACGACGAGCCAGCAACCAAAGAAGACCCCTCAGGTGAAAACTTGACCGTCTGAACCCATCCGCTAAATAGGAATAGAAATTCGCGTAGTCTTTGGCCAGTCCGTGACCAAATACAGGCAAGTTTCCACCCTCCAGTTGCGATTGTCGTCGAGTCCGGTGAAATGTCCACCGCGCGCACCGAATCGTGTGCTTTGAATTCGGTCACTTTTTGGCGACTCTTTGCATCCGACACGATCACTCGGCCATGTTCTGTCCCAGCAACGATCCACTGGCCATCTTGCGACACCGCAATGCTGTAAACAAAACCCCCAACATCGATTGGTGTCCCCACCTCCCTGCCATCTTCCACACGCCAGTATCGAATCTTCTTGTTCTTGCCACCGCTCACGATGTGCTCGCCATCAACGAGAAATGCGACTGCATATATGTCATTTGAACATCTAATTTCGATCGGTTTCTGTTCGATGACGCTCTGAGGTGTGTTTTTCGTTCAACTTCGAGGCTCCGCTTGTCTTGCTTACCTTTTCTGTATCGTTCCTTCGAGTCGTGCCGCTTTGCTGACTACTCCCTGGAGTCGGTCCCCCTGATTTTTGCCCTTCTCGTCAGTGTTTCCGTGTCATTATTTTGCATGCTCACTATTTCTTGACCACCGGAACACGCTCATTTGGGTACTGGAGTGGTAAAAGGAAGAGTGTCCTGACAAGCACCGCCTAGCATGGCACGTTCTTATCTCCCACAATCGCCGCGTGTTCTGGCTGTGCACCCTTATCATAATCAATGCCATCGCCATCGCGAAAAACGGCTTACTAAACGAGGTTTAAATCTCGAACATCCGTCATCGGTCCCGTATGGTGCCAGGAAGCTCCAAGCGGGGATGACGACGTCCTGACACTTGTGGGTGTTACCGGGGGTGTCTGCGTTTGCCATTATGCTTGACCTTTTTTTCACTCATGCCTAATGAACGCCTCGCCAACCAAAGGTGATGACAGGTTTAGTGAGCAGGCAATCCGCCATTACAGCAAGGCATCAACGAATGGATAATTTACGCCAAATTGAGATAGGGCCAAGCACAACCAGGTTCAGAATATGATCGACGCTCTGGGTCTGGTGCACTTGTTAGGGACGTTCGAAATTTCGTACCGTGCCTGGCACCTGCTCGCACCGCACCGCACCACACCCCCCAAATCATACTGTGTATAGTAAATTAGATAATCGTTGTATTCTTTGTTCAAGCTGCAGAAATTTAATACTTAATTATGGGGATGATTTATGAATTTGTTAGAGACATTCTCAAAGTTGACTGGACTAAGGTAATAGTGTACGAAATGTCTAAGTGCCGCTGATTATGTAAGTTCATGGTCCACACCCTACGACAAACAATACTAATAAATACTCTTTTACCTTAGTGTCTACTAACTAGTGTTGGAATTTCACGCTGGCCGTCCTCCATCCGTATTTGACAATTGTGTGATGGGATAATCGACAGGCGTGGCGACTACGTGAATACCACCTTGTCGAAGTTCAGGAATCTTTGCCGCCAAAACGCAATTCCAAGAATTCCCAGATCGCGTTCAAGTTCGAGAGCCCGGAGAAGACATGATTAGCTGCTGGCGGTCAGGCCGTGTCAATCTCAATGGTCGTCGCGTGACGAACGTCATCCTCTTGGGTGAGGTACGGTGCATTTTGTTTGGAGTGAATGAGCGACCATTTTTCCTGACGTGCATCTAGGGTCACTCGGCTTGAGGCCAGTCTAATGTGTGCGGGGGTGTGCGACCGCTAAACGAGTCGATCAGCGTGTCCAAGGAATACAATGACCCCTGTAGATGTTGAGGGGAGTGTTTTGTGATGGGCAGGAGGCGATAGCACTACTCGGAATTGCATAGGAAAGAAAATTGGCGCACAACGTTGAGCAACCTGTTTGCGTCATTCGGTTCATCGACGGGTGGATAACAAGCCGATTAAAGGTATATTTTTTGTCGTCGATTGATAATAAAGGTTAACGCTCACTTATTGACGCCAGATGGTACAGAGACTCGTGAACAACAAACATTAGGATGAATAAACTATAGCTACATTCAGAAAAAGGCTACGCGATGTTTGGGTATCCTTCTTGCTTGATAAGATTAGATAAGGGTGGTAATTTAGATAAATCTAGTCAGGGGTATTAGCGAACTAATGGGAGTGAGCACTCAAATATTTGCCGATTGACGAGGAAACAACTCACAATAAGATTCTATGGAAAGCTTTGCTACAAGAGTGTGTCGGGCCGGTTTGTGTCAGTATCCGCAGAGAAAATGATCGACAAAAGTATAGATTTGTGGTGTTTGGCCCCGGCAGATCCAAAAAGGGGCTTCCTATTTTTCCGGGACAAGGTCAGTGGAAGACGCGACGCAAAACGATATTCCAGGCTTACATTACTTGCCGCCCCTTCCCCTACACTGCACACAGGGCAGGTCACGCCTGACCTGAGGGGAGAGAGTTGCATGCGGACATATCTTTCCACCCCTTGCATTACTGCAGGGAACGACATGTGAAAAGCGCAGCTGATGCGCTTGGCAGAATGCGGTATACTGTACGCACATGAGTTGTCGGGTTTCTGAGAGATGAGTATGGAACTCACAGATGCATACCTTTGTTATTTATCTGAAAGACGATAACTGCATCCTTCTGTGGAGTTTGCAAAGGTGGTCTGAAGCTCTGACACCGGTGCGTGGCGCCGACGTTCGTCCAGTATGAGGAAGAGGCACTATGAACACTTCATTGACATATTTTCTCTGAAAACGGTTATGCCGTCGGAGTCTCTCGTATATTCTGCAGGTAAACATGCACACCGTGAAACACGGCTCAGCTGTGAAGTGATGTTATCAATTGTGCGCTCGACACTTGAGGATAAAATTTGTGGCGACACGTCAGACACGCGGGGGAACAACAGCGTACCGATACTGGTGTGGCTCTTGAAGCGCGCTGCAGGCTAGTACAGAATATACATCAGCACTGAATACGCGCCTCTGCTTGTGTACTAACCTGAGCGCGCTGGATGAGTGCGTCGCCAGAAGCAGTTACCACGTCAAGTGCTAGTACGGATTTGGTTTCCCTGTCAGCAAGTCACTGGCGATTCCACAGCTAATTCCCAAAAAACACGTTGCGGCTTGCATGAAGCATCTCGGCTCGGTCACTAATCAAGGATGGAATTTGTGCCTGTGGGTCCTTCTCATTTCTGTCCTGCGCCACTTTTCACAAGCCGATATCCAGCCGAAACTGAACATATCCAAGCTGAATCGCAAGTTGGACATAAGTAACCTTACCTTTCAGATCGATGGGGAAACCTACACAGAAAGGGCAGATTCTGTCTGCAATGGAAGGTTGTTATTTTGTTTCCTTAGTTTTCGGTTATAGTTGTTGACTGAACCGTGGCGTCTTTAGCCGAGCCATGGTGGCGGGCCGGCTATGATTTTGTTATCGGCCATTGGTCGACGTTCTAGAAGAAATCGAGCACTCTGGCATTCTCAAGAGGTCATACAAACCATGCTCGATGGCATTGAGTTCGATGGCGAGAATAACTGGCCATATCTAGTTCACTTTCCAAAGTGTAATGCATATCTTTTGGCGCGCGCGCGCGCAGCCACACCCGGACCAAACTCAACCGAGGCTCGCGCACTCGACCGCACGAAGCCAGATCGTATGACCTTCGTAGTGTAGATACCTTGATTGATTGATTGATACATTTACTTTCTAACTGATGCAAAGATTCATACATAGATTCATATCCTTGTTTCACCTAGCACACCAGTGCCTTGTTGCTTGTTACCCTTAGTATTTAAGAAGCTCCAATAGCATTTGTACACCTCAGTCCATTATTCCTTCACATGACTGAGGTATGTTATCTAGCTATTATCTTATCTTATATCTAGCTTACCTTGTTTGTAGTCTATCTACCTTAGGTAACGAATACTAGTCCGTTATTCCTTCGTGCGACTGAGTCTATCTACCTTAGCCGATTACCGCTTTTGGCCGCTTATTTTCCTCATTAGTCCCCAACTGCATTATATGGATGAAGGTAAACACAGATGACTGTCTGAAACCATTTGCTGATGGGGGCAACAGGTAGTGGAGCTGGGCGATATCGAGGTACTTGTGTTGCATCAAAAATGCCACCGAGGAATATTGGCTGTGGCTTTTTACTTAGATAACGCGGTTCGCGTCCGGTCTTTGCTGGGGATAAGAGGTTGATCTTTTCATCGCCTGGCAAGACGAATGGGGGACATATGTATCCGCGGAAAGTCACGGCAAGAGCCTTGTGGCGTCCAGCGGCCTGGGGCGTTACTTCTTTGAGCTCAAAGCACACGTAGCTAAGAATGGAGTTATCGTCAGCATCATGATGGGGGTCCTTGTTGGACGTGTGTGTTTCTTTGCAACAGATGATTGAGACCTGATTTGATACAGGCTATTTCACACCCACCGACCGTTCTGCCGTTTTCGAACCAGTTGTAGACGTTGAGCCTCATAGTGTGTTCTTCCTATTCCAGATGGAGGATATTTATATCACGGAGCGAAGAGTGCGCTCTGCCAGCGCATCCAGTACAAAATACTATGAAGATTGTGATGCCGAGTGGAACATACACGGGAAACGTCGGCAGGCATATTCGCTTCTACGGACGATTACTCTTTGGACGATTACTCTTTGATATGCGGCCCGCTCGGGGAAATCAAGTAGGTCGTGCGGTACCCCTGACGACCGAAGAAGCCACCATTCGTTGGGTCTACAACATCCGATGAAATTTGTCGATCTCAACATCACACGTCGTATGGTCCGTTACCGCTCGAGCTTTCCATGACTTGTCATGGCAAGCGGATCGGTAGCGGAAGGGCTTTGCTTGCGAGGGATGATTTCTCTGGTGCTCGGCGGTCCCCGTAGCGAGTACTGAATCCGGAGATGAACCGCTGGTTGTTATCAACCGAATCGGCTGGTTCTATCCTTACGCTCGCCAAACCAAATTCCGGTTACCTCAAGAATCCGATCCAGTGGCCGTAGTAACGGTCAGATAGGATCTAGACATATTTTGCATCCAGATATCGGGTGATTTCTTTTCTACAGTGTACATGTCCGATAGTATGACGATTTGTTTGCAGACCAACCCGCCCTCACTCGGTGGACTTTACACGACGCATTGCAGAGCTGTGTATCCGACCGGGCACGGATGTACGCTATCCTGGCCTACAGCAGTGCAAGTACGAGTCATCCAAACAGCCTGTCCATTTGCATTCTTGGGTACCGCCCATCCGTAGTACGCGTCAAGTAGCCCGAGCGTCGGGATGTGCTCCAGTCCAATTCGTGGACATACTCCGTGGACTGTTATTCCTACGTTGCTCTTGCTTCAGATTAGTATTTTAGCTCCCCCCGTATGGCATTAAGTTGGTCCTAGGGATGATCGTGACGAAATTTTACCTATTTGCCCCATCCAACTACCGTTTTGGTTTCAACTGTAGCCAATAGGCGGACATCACAATTGACAGAGCGCTGTCTGTCTGCGGAATTGGATACTAACGTTGGTTGCGTGTTGTTCGAATAATGATTCAGGATGAATCAAGCGTAAACGACATGTCAATGAAATGTCAAAAATGACTCACATAATGTGCGCTCTATCACACCACAATATTCAAGGAACGTTTGAGTCAAAGCGAAGCTCGCCTTGATTTTTTTAAAAAGAAAAACCCCGAATTTTGTGGGCGTTTCAGGGTAGTTTTCAGTGTAATTTTCCCGTTACCCGAGGAATTGGTCCCTCGTCCTGTTGGGAATCAGCCAGACATGCCTGTAGGGCAAACATGCTCAACTGTTGATCGATGATGCTGAGCTAGAACACGGAGCTATGTATCAGGGTAAAGATCGAAGGCGGGAAACCGCAGTGCAGCGGTCAACCGGTCAAGGGTGAACCAGTGGCGGAGGGTTTGCCTCGTGTGTCGTAAGGCCTCATGCTCTCTGTGGCGGTCGCCTCTTTTTTTCTAATTTTGTATAGGACGTGACGCAGAGCACGGGTTCATGGTGCGTCAATGACTCACAACTCGAGGTTAAATCGAGGCACTGTTGGCCACCTTGTAGTTTGTGCAACCAGTGGGTGAGACTGACTAAAAACTCAGGTGGTGATATCCGGAACTAAGACAAACAAGTATCCGGATTGGTGCGACTACTGGGCGAGACGACTGGAACGCGATATCATGGAACGCAATCGTCCCGTGACAGGTAGTACGCACCGAATTGGAAAGTGTTCATTAAGCACTGGTTTAGAAATCGAACGTGGCTGACGACGACCCACACAGGTCATTTATCATACAGTGCTATAGTCAGTGACAAAAAAGCAAGCAGGTATCAAAACTCAACACACGTTTCACACTCTTAGCCAATCCCTCGTCCTCTCGGGCCACGGCCCCGCGAGACACAACCGACCACAATGTGGATCATAGTTAAGGAGCAAATTTGGGTCAGAGAACCGCAAGACGCAAGGATGCCGTCAAACCAGGTCATTACATGCACGATCGCCGAGTTTATCAAACTCGGCCGCCACGACGGTCGTTGCATAGAACGTCAGACAGGTGCTGTTTGGAGAGAGGCAAACGCGCGGGTGCTAGGGCAGCTCATCGCAGTTGAGCAGTCGGATCAACATCATGCTCATGTCACAACGAGCGTGTGCTTGAAATCAAACAGGGGTGTGTGATGTGAGTCGTCAAGGGCGGGGGTAGACCGTATGCGGGACATGCGGCGGAACATGATGCATGACCCTGCGGTCGTAGGTGTCAGCGCAACGAAGTCGTACGCTGTGGATCGACAACAGACGCACGCATCGGCAGGGCTTGGTTGAAGAGGAGCTCATGTGTGCGTGAGAGAACGAGGAGCGCACCCAAACCCTTTCTCGCTGTCTTCGCCGATGTTGACCGTCAGCCAGACTAATGAGACTGCTTTAGCTGGGACAAGAGTCCGTTCAAGATGCTAATATGTATCTTTGAGTGCATTTTCTTGCCGATGGTCTAGATGGACGCAATGACGGTGTGTCCTGCTGTGCTCCGAGATGAAAAGGAAGCGAAAAAAAATGGATGAAAGATTGACAAGGGACAAGGAGGTCGATCTTCGATCGCTGCGACTTGGTCTGAGGTGAACATGATCGTAGTGGCAGTTCACGGTCGCCTTCTCTTGTTCAGCTGTACTGCAGCCTTGTTGCATCAGGTTAAGCATCTAATTGAGCTAATTTTGGCTAATTTCACTCAATTAGTTGAAATTAGTCAAAACTAGCTGGAAATAGCTGGAAATAGTCGGAATTAGCGAAATTAGATGCTTGCAAAATTCCTGATCAGGCTGGCAGTCACGTCCAAGTCGCTTGTTGAACAGTTGAACTTGAAGTTGTTGTAAACCCGTCTGCATGAGAGAATATAGATCAGGGATCAGGAATATTGATCAAGTTCGAAAGCATACTTAGCAGGGAGAACGACGAACTAAACCTCATGGACATAAATTAGATGGAGATCGTGAGCAGACATCGTCCATCGTGATAATCTACAAGACTACAATACTTCGACGATACCAGCACCAGCAATCAAGTCCTCCAACGGAACCCCATCTCGCATTTGAACCATAATCAAATCATCAGCTGCGACCCGCCTGTATTCCTTCCATGACACCTTTTCCAACAACAATGCGCCAAATCGCTGTTTCAGACGAGCAATCAACCGCAGTCCCTTGGTCGTGCGATCAAGTCTAGTAGTTCCGCGCAAGTGCTCCTGTTCGAATAGTGGACGGATCCAGGGGTGAGCAAGGTAATATTCCTTCTCTGCACCTAGCTCGCTAAACGTCTGTATTTCGACATCTCCAAGCACGGCGGTTGTTGCACGGTATACACTCCGGCCTGTCTTTGCATTTCGTCTTGAAAAACGAATGAGTTGGGTGACTTCAGAACGGATGCAAGGAAGTTGTAGTCGTTTCGAAGAACAAGAAGGCGATGAAAGCCCACTCAATACTTCGTATAGTTCTATCGCATGGGATATATCGGTTATCGATGAGCGCAATTCCGACACAATGCGATCCAACTCTGGCATCTCCATGTATGGGACATGTGGGGCAATAGGTTGATTGTAGGCGGCGATTCGCAAAGGCAGACAGCTATTGTATTTATTTGAGATGCCAGTCCAGGCAAGTATTGTCGCGTCCCCAGATCCTGTCAGGACAAACTCTAAAAGTCGTCCGAGTGCAATCGTACCTTCGCCATAAATGGCTGAAATAGATGCCTGGAGAACACCAAGGAGTGCATATGCCTCGTCTTCTACAAGCATCGATTTCCGTGATGATGCAAGGTATAGTTTCTCTCGAATTCGGTCAAGGCCAGGTTGAAGGACAACAACACGTTCGGGGGACGCCTGTGGTACTTCCATTTGCCTCAGAATCTCCCGCGATTCCTTATGGTTCCATGGGAGGTCCAGTCCGAGGTAGGGCTTCCAGTCATTCGTGTAGAACCTGACGACCGTAGCTGCACGATATTCCTGATACGTCCATATTCTCGAATTCCATAGGCTTTCCTTTAATGCATTCTCATTCGTGACATTCGATGAGACATCACAAAGTCGAATGAGCGTGAGGGTCGAATTCCGATACCAGCCAAACATGGAGACGAGCGATCGTTGCAATGCCACCTGATTCTCTTTATCGATGCAACAAGTATCGCTCCATGCCCACCGAAACATGACCTCCTGCACCACCTCACAGAATTTCTGCAGTTTGGCATTTGCGGGCGACTTCTGCAGGCCATAGACTGTGTCCCGCTGGACGTCCGCTAATAGAGGTTCGCCGTTCTCCCACTTGTGTGAGAACATGACGTATGCATAGAATTCCTTCACCTCTTTCTCGATCCACGCATTGTCTAGTTCTCTCGTCATGGATGAGACGAGCTTACAAAAAATTGGTTGTCCTTCGAACACTTCGGCTAGCTGAGCCTTCTCGAGTAGGCGACCCTTATTAGTGTCAATGAGCACGTCTGGCAGGGGGGAGATGATTTTTTCCACAGTGTCTTGAATCGTAGATCTTGCATCAATATACTGCGAACGGAGTGCTACAGTCCACGACAGACAACGTGTCAGGCGGCATCACGAAAAAAATAAATAGCTCACAAAATGCGAGTTTCGAGAGCATCGTATCGAATGCTGCAACCGCCTCTGGATAGCGATCCGCTCCGTGTAAGGCTGCGTGCCGTTGCTCATAGCCTAAATGGGATGAAGGGTCGAGTTCAACCACCTAGAAACTGGATTAGCGACACTGCTTGCGTTGACGAGATGCAAACAAACCATACCTTGTCAGCATCCTTGAGCGCGTCCTCCTACGCCTTCATCATTACCCGCGCTTTACCTCGCTTGATTAGAATATCCACGCGGTCCGGTGGGCCGAGCGAAAGTATTGCCGAGTAGTGTTTATCGGCTTCGTGGTAGCGTTGAGAACTCAGTGCAACGTCGGCAAGTTTTTGCAAGCTTTCTGTGCATCTTCGTTTGAAATCTACAACGGATACTCGGACGAGGTCTAGTAACATTATCCGGTGACCACCCACCAGATTCCCACCCTGCCTGCACGTTTGCAAGGTTCGTATCTGCTGTGAATTCGCCATGCAGGTGTCGAGAATGCTCGATTGCTTCGAGAATATGACCGGCATCCACGAGAAGGTTGCATATCGCACGATAAATGACGAATTTTGGGAAGCCGAACTGAACGAAGAAAAGATACATCAGCATGATGTATAATCTCACGTACAGCATACCTTGTCGGAACCTTTCAGCACCTCGTTTGCCGACCCATGAGCCAGCCTCGCCCACTTGGCGAGTAGACCATCTGGAGTCGACGGACGGAGAGAGCGCGCAATAGTATAAGCGTTGAGCGCTTCTTCATATTTTTTGGCTGCTAATGCCTCGTCCCCGATTGTTTCGAGCGCAACGATGCATTTGTTCGTAAACCCTGGGAGTAGCAGTTGAAGATTCTTTACTATCTTTGGATGATAAAACCCACCAGAGAGCCAGTCCTGGGTGATCGTATCGGCCTTCGCCTCGTTGGACTTGGACGTGGTATAGTCGAGAAAACGTTTTACGGCATCGATGACATGGCCGTCCGCATACAAGGTTTCGCATTGATGTTTCTGTTGGTGGGCACGAGTAGTCTCCTGGGAATTGGCAAGTTGAACACGGAGTTGTCGGACGGTTTCCCAGAGATGCGCTGATGAATGTGAGTGATGAGAATCGGCACCGCGGAACCGAGTTAGACCTACCTTCATTCGCGGTCTTCGTGGCAAGACCCGCACGTAGTGACCGGAAGATCTCGTTCAAGCTATCTTCTTTCTGTTTGGCTGCGCGTTGAGAGTCACTGAGTTGAACACGGAGTTGTCGGACGGTTTCCTCGAGGTGCACTGACGAATGCGAGAGTTGTCGGTTGGCTTCCTCGAGATCCGCTGATAAATGTGAACGAGCAAGAACAATAGCAGAAAATGTCATAAAAGTCATATTGATGATAAGAATAAACGCACCGACAGCGCCTTTCTGCCTATGAAGATCCACACGTAACGAGCGAGCTGGAAGGGTGTCGCATAGATCCCACAACACGATCTTCTGGCCTCCGCCAAATAAGAGGTAGTAGTCTTCTGAGATCGCGATGGACCGAATGTAATGAGGATGATGAATGAGGGAATTGATTTGTTGGCGGGTAGAAGTATCCCATAATGAGACTGATGAACCCGCCTTAGTAGCGATAAGCATGCCGTTGTTTGCTAAAGAGATGCGCCCTGCGTTGTTACCGTGAATGTGCCATTTGGAGGGGATCGTCCCAGAGTTGACATCAATATGGTAAATGTCACCATCGTCGTAAGAGGGGGCAAAAAGTTGTTTGCTGTCACCGGTCCAGGCGACCGAAAAACAACTGAGTGAAATATCGATGAGGATGCGACCATTTCGAATGTCATGAACGAGAAGAGTGCCTTTGCGGCCATACGATGAGGAGACGGCAGCCAAAAAAGAATTGTTGGGTGAAAACTTGACCGAGTCAATCCTTCCGTCGTATTTGAATTCGAGCAGCAGTCTTTGGCCAGTCGATGACGGGCACTTTGATACGCTCCACTGGTGATTTTCTTCGAGTCCAATGAAATGTCCACCGTATACACATCATTGTGTGCTTTGAGCCCGGCCACTTTTTTGCGACTCTTTGCATCCAACACGATCACTTGGCCATCTTCTGTCCCAGCGACGATCCACTTGCCATCTTGCGAGACAACAATGCTGGAAACAGTACTCCTCGCATCGACTGGTGTCCCCACCTCGTTGCCATCTTCTACACACCAACAGTGAATCTTCTTATCCTTCCCACCGCCCACGATGTGCTCGCCGTCAACGAGAAACGTGACTGCAAGTATCTCTCGTTCGCAACTGATTTCGATCGGTTTCTGTTCAACGACACTCGAGTTTGTTTTCATCTAACTTTGAAGCTCCGTTCGTCTTTCTTACTTTTGCTACATCGTTCGTTCGGGTCGCGTCGCTTTGCTGACTGTTCCTTGGAGTTAGTCCCCCTGATTTTCGCCATTCTCATCAGTGTTTCCATGTCACTATTTTGCATACTCACTGTCCCTTGTTAGCAAGGACATGCTTACGACTCAGGGTAAAAGGAAGAGTATCTTGACGAACTCCGCCCTGGCATGACACGTTCTCACTCTCCCCATAATGGCCTCGAGTTCTGGCTGTGCACCCTTATCGATGCCATCGCGAGAAATGACTTACTAAATGAGGTCTGAATCTCGTCGAGCATCCATGATAACGTACACCTGACACCATCGTGGGGGGTGAAGGTGTCTGCATTTGCTATTTTTCCCGATCTTTTTTTTCACGCATGCTTAATGGGCACTACGAAGGTGTTGACGGTCTCAGTGGACAGACAGAGCATCGACGAAATGGACAGTCTACGTCGAGCTAAGACGAGGCTGAGCGTAACCAGGTTCGGAACATGATCGACACTCTAGGTCAGGTGCACTTAGTTGCATATTGTGTCACTGCAAGTAAATCCTAGAGCATTTACGGTACACTCGTGCTCGAAGAAACAGAACGAAAGGAACGGAACAGGCACACTCGAGACGGCTACTGTGCCAATGTTGAAAGACCACGTTGAAATTGGCCTTGACATTCTGTTTTTGTATTTCGTGGCCAAATGCGAGTCAGCATATACTTGGCCTGATTTCTCGCAGGATGATCGCGGTGTGGTGAAACGCGATGAATGGGCCGTCAACTGTCGTGAAAGATGAAAGGTGGGGACGGTCCATATTGGATTCCGTCAAATCGGGCAAGGTTACTAGGTGCTTCAGCAACCCGCGACAGTGTAGTATGCACTCAGAGCATACCACGTCATCGATAGAGAAATGGATCGATTGGACCCTCCTACGCCTCTGAGACGCTTAATCATAGCAAGCAAGGGACTTATCATGCCGGGCTCCGGATCAAAGCGAAAGTACTCCTACAAGACGCAGTGAGATAGAGCCTTAGAGCATTTAAAACGGATTGAGTATAGCTTGAGGTATTCCGGTCCTCTGTTAAGACTGCTTACGGAGGACGGGGTTGTAAGCTGCCCTCTTCCTGAATCAGCCTCGAAGGCATCGTACAGACGGACTTGGCGAGCACACCAACACAATTGAGGCCATCCGGGAACGAGATGATATCCTACCTGCACTGTTTGAGTCTCGGATGCCCTATTGCATAGGAAAGGAAATTGTAACACAACGTTGAGCAACCTGTTTGCGTCATTCGATTCATCGACGGGTGGATAACAAGCCGATTAAAGGTGTATTTTTTGTCGTCGATTGATAATAAAGGTTAACGCTCATTTATTGACACCAGATGGTGCAGAGACTCGTGAACAATAAAAATTAGGATGAATAAACTATAGCTACATCCGGAAAAAGGCTACGCGATGTTTAGGTATCCTTCTTGCTTGATAAGATTAGATAAGGGTTGTAATTTAGATAGATCTAATCAGGGGTATTAGGCGAACTAATGGGAGTGAGCACTCAAATATTTCCCGATTGACGAGGAAACAACTCACAATAAGATTCTATGGAAAGCTTTGCTACAAGAATGTGTCGGGCTTGTTTGTGTCAGTATTCACAGAGAAAATGATGGACAAAAGTATAGATTTGTTGTGGTGTTTGGCCCCGGCAGATTCAAAAAAGGGGCTTCCTATTTTTCCGGGACAAGGTCAGTGGAAGACGCGACGCAAAACGATATTCCAGGCTTACATTACTTGCGGCCACTTCCCCTACACTGCACACAGGGCAAGTCACGCCTGACCTGAGGGGAGAGAGTTGCATTCGGACATATCTTTCCACCCCTTGCATTACTACAGGGAACGACATGTGAAAAGCGCAGCTGATGCGCTTGGCAGAATGCGGTATACTGTACGCACATGAGTTGTCGGGTTTCTGAGAGATGAGTATGGAACTCACAGATGCATACCTTTGTTATTTATCTGAAAGACGATAACTGCATCCTTCTGTGGAGTTTGCAAAGGTGGCCTGAAGCTCTGACACCGGTGCGTGGCGCCGACGTTTGTCCAGTATGAGGAAGAGAAGAGGCACTATGAACACTTCATTGACATATTTTCTCTGAAAACGGTTATTCCGTTGGAGTCTCTCGTATATTCTGCAGGTAAACATGCACACCGTGAAACACGACTAAGCTGTAAAGTGATGTTATCAATTGTGCGCTCGACACTTTAGGATAAAATTTGTGGCGACACGTCAGACACGCGGGGGAACAACAGCGTACCGATACTGGTGTGGCTCTTGAAGCGCGCTGCGGGCCAGTACAGAATATACATCAGCACTGAATTCGCGCCTCTGCTTGTGTACTAACCTGACCGCGCTGGATGAGCGCGTCGCCGGAAGCAGTCACCACGTCAAGTGCTAGTACGGATTTGCTTTCCCTGTCAGCAAGTCACTGGCGATTGCACAGCTAATTCCCAAAAAAGCACGTTGCGGCTTGCATGAAGCATCTCGGCTCGGTCACTAATCAAGGATGGAATTTGTGCCTGTGGGTCCTTCTCATTTCTGTCCTGCGCCACTTTCCACAAGCCGATATCCAGCCGAAACTGAACATTTCCAAGCTGAACCGCAAGCTGGAAATAAGTAACCTTACCTTTCAGATCGATGGGGAAACCCTACACAGAAAGGGTAGATTCTGTCTGCTATGGAAGGTTGTTATTTTGTTTCCTTCGTTTTCGGTCATAGCTGTTGACAGAACCGTGGCGTCTTTAGCCGAGCCATGGTGGCGGGCCGGCTATGATTTTGTTATCGGCCATTGGTCGACGTTCTAGAAGAAATCGAGCACTCTGGCATTCTCAAGAGGTCATACAAACCATGCTCGACGGCATTGAGTTCGATGGCGAGAATAACTGGGCGTATCTAGTTCACTTTCCAAAGTGTAATGGATATCTTTTGGCGCGCGCGCGCGCAGCCACACCCGGACCAAACTCAACCGAGGCTCGCGCACTCGACCGCACGAAGCCAGATCGTATGACCTTCGTAGTGTAGATACCTTGATTGATTGATTGATACATTTACTTTCTAACTGATGCAAAGATTCATACATAGATTCATATCCTTGTTTCATCTAGCACATCAGTGCCTTGTTATCTAACTATTATCTTATCTTATATCTAGCTTACCTTGGTTGTAGTCTATCTACCTTAGCCGATTACCACTTTTGGCGCTCATTTCCATCATTAGTTCCCAACTGCATTATATGGACGAAGGTAAACACAGATGACTGTCTGAAACCATTTGCTGATGGGGGCAACAGGTAGTGGAGCTGGGCGATAGCGAGGTACTTGTGTTGCGGCCACCGAGGAGTGGCTTTTTACTTAGATAACGCGGTTCGCGTCCGGTCTTTGCTAGGAATAAGAGGTTGATCTTTTCATCGCCTGGCAAGACGAATGGGGGACATATGTATCCGCGGAAAGTCACAGCCAGAGCCTCGTGGCGTCCAGCGGCCTGGGGCGTTACTTCTTTGAGCTCAAAGCACACGTAGCTAAGAATGGAGTTATCGTCGGCATCATGATGGGAGTCCTTGTTGGACGTGTGTGTTTCTTTGCAACAGATGATTGAGACCTGATTTAATACAGGCTATCTCACGCCCGCCGACCGTTCTGCCGTTTTCGAATCAGTTATAGACATTGAGCCTCATAGTGTGTTCTTCCTATTCCAGATGGGGGATATTTATATCACGGAGCGAAGAGTGCGCTCTGCCAGCGCATCCAGTACAAAATACTATGAAGATCGTGATGCCGAGTGGAACATACACGGGAAACATCGGCAGGCATCTTCGCTTCTATGGACGATTACTCTTTGATATGCGGCCCGCTCGGGGAAATCAAGTGGGTCGTGCGGTACCCCTGACAACCGAAGAAGCCGCCATTCGTTGGGTCTACAACATCCGACGAAATTTGTCGCTCTCACAACATCACACGTCGTATGGTCCGTTACCGCTCGAGCTTTCCATGACTTGTCATGGCAAGCGGATCGGTAGCGGAAGGGCTTTGCTTGCGAGGGATGATTTCTCTGGTGACTCTGCGGTCCCCATAACGAGTACTAAATCCGGAGATGAACCGCTGGTTGTTATCAACCGAATCGGCTGGTTCCATCCTTACGCTCGCCAAACCAAATTCCGGTTACCCCAAGAATCCAATCCAGTGGCCGTAGTTGTTGGAATTCCAAGCGCGCGCGCAGCCACAACCGGCTTCGGAACGGAGTTACTGCCGGAGTGCGCGCGGACGAAAGCGCCACTATCGCGCATCGACGTCATATCGTATGGACGACATTCGTAGCATTCTCGCGTATGTTTTTCCCTCATTCGTATAGCACTGTTTTCCGGGTATTCGGACACCCATACCTTTTGCACATGATTAGATAGTGCAGTATATAAGTTGCATAGTTTGTACTCGAACACCTCAGTCCGTTGCATCACGCGCACGACTGAGGTGAGTTACTGATCATTCATATCATTTACTCGTATGTAGATCATCGTATCTAGGTGAATATTATAGCCCGTTGCATCACGCGCACGACTGAGATTATCATTATCGTTCTAGCCGTGCACTCCCGATCGAGTAATCTGTTTTCCCACAGTAGTAACGGTCAGCATATTTTGCATCCAGATATCGGGTGATTTCTCTTCTGTAGTGTACATGTCCGATAGTATGATGATTTGTTTGCAGACCAACCCGCCCTCACTCGGTGGACTTTACACGACGCATTGCGGAGCTGTGTATCCGACCGGGCACGGATGTACGCTATCCTGGCCTACAGCAGTGCAACTACGAGTTATCCCGACAGCCTGTCCATTTGAATTCTTGGGTACCGCCCATTCGTAGTACGCGTCAAGTGTCGGGATGTGCTCCAGTCTAATTCGTGGACATACTCCGTGGACTATTATTCCTACGTTGCTCTTGCTTCAGATTCAGTATTTTAGCTCCTCTCGTATGGCATTAAGTTGGTCCTACGTTTTGGTTTCAACTGTAGCCAATAGACGGACATCACAATCGACAGAGCGGTGTCTGTCTGCGGAATGTGATACTGACGTTGGCTGCGTGTTGTTCGAATAATGCTTCAGGATGAATCAAGCGTAAACAACATGTCAATGAAATAGAAAAAATGACTCACCTAATGTGCGCTCTATCACACCGCGATATTCAGGGGACGTTGAGTCAAAGCGAAACTCGCCTTGATTTTTTTAAAAGAAAAACCCCGAATTTTGTGGGCGTTTCAGGGTAGTGTTCGGTGTAATTTTCCCGTTACCCGAGGAATTGGTCCCTTGTCCCGTTGGGAATCAGCCAGACATGCCTGTAGGGCAAACATGCTCGACTGTTGATCGATGATGCTGAGCTAGAATACGGGTAAAGATCGAAGGCGGGAAATTGCAGCGCAGCGGTCAATCGGTCGAGGGTGAACCAGTGACGGAGGGTTTGCCTCGTGTGGCGTAAGGCCTCATGCTGGTCGCCTCTTTTTTTCTAATTTTGTATAGGACGTGGCGCAGAGCATGGGTTCATGGTGCGTCAATGACTCACAGCTCGAGGTTAAACCAAGGCACTGTTGGCCACCTTTTAGTCTGTGCAACCAGTGGGTGAGACTGACTAAAAACTCAGGTGGTGATATCCGGAACTAAGACAAACAAGCATCCGGATTGGTGCAACTACTGGGCGAGACGCCTGGAACGCGATATCATAGAACGCGATCGTCCCGTGACAGTTAGTACGCACCGAATTGGAAAAGTGTTCATCAAGCACTAGTTTAGAAATCGAACGTGGCTGACGACCCACACAGGTCATTTATCATACAGTGCTATAGTCAGTGACAAAAAAGCAAGCGGGTATCAAAACTCAATACACGCTTCACACTCTTAGCCAATCCCTCGTCCTCTCGGGCCACGGCCCCACGAGACACAACCGACCACAATGTGGATCATAGTCAAGGAGCGAATTTGGGTCAGAGAACCGTAGGACGCAAGGATGCCGTCAAACCAGGTCATTACATGCACGATCGCCGAGTTTATCAAACTCGGCCGCCACGACGGTCGTTGCATAGAACGTCCGACAGGTGCTGTTCGGAGAGAGGCAAACGCGCGGGTGCTAGGGCACCTCATCGCAGTTGAGCAGTCGGATCAACATATCGCAACGAGCGTGTGCTAACAGAGGTGCGTGACGTGAGTCGTCAAGGGCGGGGGTAGACCGTATGCGAGACATGCGGCGGAACATGATGCATGGCCCTGCGGTCGTAGGTGTCAGCGCAACGAAGTCGTATGCTATGGATCGATGACAGACGCACGCATCGGCGGGGCTTGGTTGAAGAGGAGCTCATGTGTGCGTGAGAGAACGAGGAGCGCACCCAAACCCTTTCTCGCTGTCTTCGCCGATGTTGACCGTCAACCAGACTAATGAGACTGCTTTAGCTGAAACAAGAGTCCGTTCAAGATGCTAATATGTGTCTTCGAGTATATTTTCTTGCCGATGGTCTAGATGGACGCGGTGACGGTGTGTCCTACTGTGCTCCGAGATGAAAAGGAAGCGAAAAAATAGATGAAAGATTGACAAGGGACAAGGAGGTCGATCCTCGATCGCTACGACTTGGTCTGAGGTGAACATGATCGTAGTGGCAGTTCACGGTCGCCTTCTCTTGTTCAGCTGTACTGCAGCCTTGTTGCATCAGGAATTAAGCATCTAATTCAGCTAATTTCACTCAATTAGTTGAAATTAGTCAAAACTAGCTGAAACTAGCTGAAACTAGCTGAAAATAGTCGAAATCAGCGAAATTAGATGCTTGCAAAATTCCTGATCAGGCTGGCAGTCACGTCCAAGTCGCTTGTTGAACAGTTGAACTTGAAGCTGTTGTAAACCCGTCTGCATGATAGAGTATAGAACAGAGATTAGGAATGTTAATCAAGTTCGAAAGCATACTTAGCAGGGAGAACGACGAACTAAACCTCGTGGACATAAATTAGATGGAGATCGTGAGCAGACATTGTCCATCGTGATAATCTACAAGACTACAGTACTTCGACGATACCAACACCAGCAGTCAGGTCCTGCGGCGGAACCCCATCGCGAATCTGAGCCATAATTAAATCATCAGCTGCGACCCGCCTGTATTCTTTCCACGACACCTTCTCCAGCAACAGCCCCCCGAATTGCTGTCTCAGACGAGCGACCAATCGCAGTACCTTGGTCGTGCGATCAAGTCTGGTAGTTCCGCGAGAGTGCTCTTGCTCGAATAGTGGATGAATCCAGGGGTAAGCAAGGTAATATTCCTTCTCTGCACCTAGCTCGCTAAACGTCTGTATTTCGACATCTCCAAGCACAGCGGTTGTTGCACGGTATACTGTCTTTGCATTTCGTCTTGAAAAACGAATGAGTTGGGTGACTTCAGAACAGATGCAAGGAAGTTGTAGTCATTTCATAGAGCAAGAGGGCGATGAAAGCCTACTCAACACTTCATATAGCTCTGTCGCAGGGAATTTGTCGATTATTAACGAGCGCAATTTCAATACAACGTGATCCAACTCAGGCGTCGCCATGTATGGAACATATGGAGTAATGGGTCGATTGTAGGCGGCGATTCGCAAAGGCAGACAGCTATTGTATTTGTTTGAGATGCCAGTCCAGGTGAGTATTGTTGCATCCCCAGATCCTGTCAGGACAAACTCTAAAAGTCGCCCGAGTGCGATCATACCCTCGCCATATATGGCTGGAATAGATGCCTGCATAACACCAAGGAGTGCATATGCCTCGTCTTCTACGAGCGTCGATTTTCGAGATGATGCAAGATATAGTTTCTCGCGAACTTGGTGGAGACCAGGTTGAAGGAGGGTAATTCGCTTGGGAGATGCCCATGGCACTTCCATCTGTCTCAGAATCCCCAGCGATTCCTTATGGTTCCGTAGTGGCTCCAGTCCGAGGTAGGGCTTCCAGTCGTTCGTGTAGAACCTGACGACCGTAGCTGCACGATACTCCTGATACGTCCAGATCCTCGAATTCCATAGGCATTCCCTCAATGCATTCTCATTCATGTCGCTCGATGAGACATCACAAAGCCGAATCAGCGTGAGGGTCGAATTCCGATACCAGCCAAACACGGAGACAAGTGATTGCTGTAATGCCACCTGACTCACTTTGTCGATGAAACAAGTATCGCTCCAAGCCCACTGAAACATGAGCTCCTGCACCACCTCACAGAATTTCCGCAGTTTCACATTTGCGGATGAGTTTTTTAACCCATAGACTGTGTCCCGCTGGACATCCGTTAATAGAGGTTCGCCATTCTCCCATTTGTGTGAGAACATGACGTATTCATAGAATCTCATAGCCTCTTTCTCGATCCAAGCATCATCTAGTTCTCTTGTCATTGACGGAACGAGCTTATAAAAAAACTGGTTGTCCTTTGAACGCTTCGGCTAGCTGGGCCTTGTAGAGTAGGCGCCCCTCGTTAGTATCGATGAGCATAACTGGTAGGGGGGAGATGACATTTTCGACAGTATCTTGAATCGTAGATCTTGCGTCAATATACTCCGAACGGAGTGCTACCGTTCAAGTCAGGCAACATGTCAATAGATGTCACGGAAAAGAATAAATGGCTCACAGAATGTGAGCTTGGAGAGCATCGTATCGAATGCTGCAACCACCTCTGAATAGCGATGCGCTCCGTGTAATGCTGCGTGCCGTTGCTCATTATGTGGAGTTGATCAAAGTGCAAGAGGCTGATCCCCCTCCACCACCGCAGGCACCAGTAGTGGTACTGTTGAGTTCTTGTTATCAGCCGGTTGCACCACCACCGCCGGCCTACCCCCCAGGCAGCTGACCAAGATGTTATCGCCGTCGCCCTCTACGAGTACTCGCCACGTCTTCTTCGATCGCTATCCCATCACCACGTTACGACGGCTACAACGCCGCAGAAGACAACGAGATCGATTTCCGGGAAGGAGAACGGATCACGGAGGTGAAAAAGGTGGGTGAGGGGTAGTGGCAGAGTAAGAATGTGCGGGTGAGACGGGCATGTTTCCAGGTGCGTCGATGTTAGACCAGTTTGAATTGGAAGTTGATCGGTCTCTGGCACCGAATTACGTCCAGCCTTTCGAGTAGGCGATCGAAAGACGTTCGTTCTCGTGAGGTGAGCAGGACGAGAATGAAGGACGGGCAAGGGGGGCCGTGAATCGTCCACGCGCGGGTTGTTGCAAGGACTTTTTTTTTTCTTTCCGACGATCACTAGCGAGAACGCCTCGAAGGCGATTGGTTGGAATGTGCGGTTAATGTGCTTACCTGGGGTGATCTAAATTCATTCAATTGTTCGACAACAATTCTCTTTGCACCTATAACGGCCTGAATAGGCCACCTCGTCTGAGTAGACTCTTGAGTCGTGATCGCCGTCCTGGACTTGATCAGTGACAGCCGACAACTTCTGCTAAACCCTGCCTATTGATAAAGACTTGGGTCCGATCGCATTAGCATGGATTTCGTTCCGTTTCCTCGACGCACGCTGTACCGTTAGTGCCCTACGATTGACTTGCAGCAACACGATGTAGAACTAAGCAAGTGTATCAGGCCAAGAGCATCGGTCGTGTTCCAAACCTAGTTACGCTCAGCCCCGTCTTAACCCCCTGCTGACCCACCCGTCTGTGTCGTCAATGGAGTGCCGAATTGGATTGCCTGCTCACAGAAACTGTCAGCACCTTTGGTATGGGATACATTGGGCAAGTGTGAAAAAAAGATGGCAAACGCAGACATCCCCCCTACCACCACGACGACGGCGAGAGGCGTTCGCAATACGGGACCGATGATGGATGGCTTATATCCAGACTTTGCTTAGTAAAGTGTTTCCTGCGGTGGTATTGGTAGGATGGGAAGGTACCGGTGCCGTGAGGAGTTTGTCAGGACACTCTTCCTTTCATTGCATCAGTTTCTGAATAAGTATGTTTCAGCGGCTATGGAATAGTGAGTATGCAAAATAATGACACGGGAACACTGACGAGAAGGGCAAAAACCAAGGGGACTAACTCCAGAGAACAGTCAGAAAAGTAACCCGACAGGAACGAAGGATGCAGCAAAGATAAGCAAGGCAAACGGAGCCTCAAAGTCGGACAAAAACACACCTGAGAGCGTCGTCGAACAGAAACCGATGGAAATCAGTTGCAAACGTGACATATGTGCAGTCGCATTTCTCGCTGATGGCAAGCACATTGTTGGCGGTGGCAACGACAGGAAGATTCGATGTTGGTGTATGAAAGATGGCAGTGAGGTGGGGACACCAGTCGATGTGGGAGATTTTGTTTCAAGCATCGCGGTCTCGCAAGATGGCCAGTGGATCATCGCCGGGACATTCAACGGCCAAGTGGTCGTGTTGGATGCGAAGAGTCACCAAAAAGTGACCCAGTTCAAAGCACACAATTCTCCGGTGGACGCGGTGGACATGTCACCGGACTCGACAAAGATCGCGACTGTATCGTATCAAAATGCGCGCGTTTGGTCATCGACTGGCCAAAAGCTGCTCGGATTCAAATACGACGGAAGGGTTCACGCGGTCAAGTTTTCACCCGAAAGTTCTTTTTTAGCTGGAGGCTCAGCGAATGACGGCAAAGGTTTTCTTCGTGTCTATGACATTCGAAATGGTCGCAAGCTCGTCGACATTCCAATCCCTTGTTATTCCGTTGCTTGGACCAGCGACAGCAAACAACTCTTTGCCCTCTCTTGGGATGGCCACATCCACCATGTTGACGTCAACTCTGGGACGATTCTCTGCAAATGGCGCGTTCACAGCGACGAAGCAGGGTTCATCTCGCTAGAAAACAACGGCATGTTTGTTGCTACCAGCGCAGGTTCATCAGTCTCACTATGGGTTATTTCTACCTACCAACAAATCGGTTCTCTCATTCATCATCCTCATCACATTTCGTCTATCGCGATCTCAGAAGATTATGACCTCATCATTGATGGGGGCAGGAAAATCGCGTTGTGGAATCTATGTGATGCCCTTCCAGCCCACCTGTTATGTGAGCAGAAAAACACTATCAGTACATTTATTCTCGTCACCAATATGGCTTTAATGACGTTTTCTGCTACTGTTCGCTCGTTCATATTCATCAGCGGATGTCGGGAAAGCCAACCGACAACTCTCACATTCATCAGCGCATCTCGAAGAAACCGTCCGACAGCTCCGTGTTCAACTCGCTAACTCCCATCGCATGGCCCAACAGACAAAAGATGACTTGAACGAGATCATTCAGCCGCCACATGCGAATCTTGCCACGAAAATCACGAATGAAGGTGAGTCTGACTCGGTTCAGTGGTGCCGATTCTCATCACTCACATTCATCAGCGCACCTCGAGGCAACCAACCAGCAACTTCGCATCAAACTCGCCAATTCTGAACAGATCATCCGCGCCTACCAACGGAAACACCAATGCGAAACCTTGTACGCAGACGGCAACATCATCAACACCGCAAAACTCTTTCTCGACCATACCACGTCCATTTCCGACGGGGCGACAGCCGATATGATCATACAAGGGTGGGTTCCATCATCCAAAAACGGTAGAGAGTCTTGAACCGCTACCCCCCAGGGTTTACAAACAAATGTATCGTTGCGCTCGAAACAATCGGCGACAACGCATCAGCAACTAAAGAATACGAATTAGCACTCGATGCTTATACTATTGCGCTCTCTCTCCGTCCGTCGACTCCAGATGGTCTACTCACCAAGTGGGCAAGCACATTACTGGCTCACGGATCAATAAACGAAGCACTGAAAGGTTCCGACGAGGTATGCTTTACGTGAGATTACATTCATTATCTGACATATCTTTTCTTCGCTCAGTTCAGCTTCCCGAAATTTGTCACTTATCATGCGATATGCGATGTCCTCGTGGATGCCGGCCATGTTCCCGAAGCAATCGAGCACTTTCGGCACTCGCAAGGCGAGTTCTCAGCAGATGCAAATCGTGCAAACGAGCAGGCAGAGTGGGATTGTGGTGGGTGGTCACAGGATGATGTTACTGGACCTTGTTCGAGTATCCGTTATAGATTTCAAACGAAGGTGCACGGGAAGCTTGGAAAAACTTGCCGACATTGCGCTGAGTTCTCGAAACTATAACGACGCCGATGAACACTACTCGACAATACTATCGCTCAACCCACTGGACCGTGTGGATATCCTAATCAAGCGAAGCAAAGTGCGGGTAATAATGAAGGCGTGGGAGGATGCACTCAAGGATGCCGACGAGGTATGATTCCTATCTCGTCAGCGCAGGCAGTGCCACTAATCCAGTTTCTAGGTGGTTGAACTCGACCCTTCATCTCATTTAGGCCATGAGCAACGACACGCAGCGTTACACGGAGCGGATCGCTATCCAGAGGCGGTTGCAGCATTCGATACGATGCTCTCGAAACTCACATTCTGTGGGCTATTTTCGTGATATCGCCAACTTGTCATCTGACATGGACTGTAGCACTCCGTTCACAGTATATTGATGCAAGATCTACGATTCAAGATACTGTCGAAAATATCATTTCTCCTCTGCCAGATGTGCTCATTGATACTCACGAGGGTCGCCTACTCGACAAGGCCCAGCAAGCCGAATCGTTTAAAGGACAACCAATCTTCTACAAGCTCGTTTCATCCATGACAAAAGAACTAGATGATTCGTGGATCGAAAAAGAAGTCTAGGAATTCTACGAATACGTCATGTTCTCGCACAAATGGGAGATTGGCGAGCCTCTATTAGCGGACATCCAGCGGGACACAGTCTACGGGCTGAGAGTCACTCGCAAATGCAAAACTGCGGAAATTCTGTGAAGTGGTACAGGAGCTCATGTTTCGGTGGGCATGGAGCGATACTTGTTGCATTGACAAAGAGAATCAAGTAGCATTGCAGCGATCGCTCGTCTCCATGTTCGGGTGGTATCGCAATTCGACCCTCACGCTAATTCGGCTTTGTGATGTCTCGTCGGACGACATGAACGAGAATGCATTGAAGGAAAGCCTGTGGAATTCGAGAATCTGGACGTATCAGGAATATCGTGCAGCTACGGTCGTCAGGTTCTACACAAACGACTGGAAGCCCTACCTCGGACTGGAGTTGCCATGGAACCACAAGGAATCGCCAGAGATTCATAGACAGATGGAAGTACCAGGCGCATCTCCCGAGCAAGTTGCTGCCCTACAACCTGGCCTCGGCCGAATTCGGGAGAAATTATACCTTGCATCCTCACGGAAATCGACGCTTGTAGAAGACGAGGCATATGCACTCCTTGGTGTTCTGCAGGCGTCTATTTCAGCCATTTATGGTGAAGGTACAATCGCACTCGGACGACTTTTAGAGTTTGTCCTGACAGGGTCTGGGGACGCGACAATACTCGCCTGGACTGGCGTCTCGAATAACTATAATAGTTGTCTGCCTTTGCGGATCGCCGCCTACGATCGACCCATTGCCTCGCATGTTCCATGCATGGAGACGCGCGAGTTGGATCGCATTGTTTCGGAATTGCACTCATTGATAACCGACTTGTCCCCTGTGACAGAACTATATAAGTGTTTGAGCAAGCTTCCATCACCATCTTGTTCTTCTAAGAGACTACAACTTCCTTGTGTCCGTTTTAGAGTCACGCAGCTCATTCGCTTTCCAGGACCAGACCCAAAGACGAGCCGTTGTATGTACCGTGCGACAACCGCTATGCTCGGGGACGTCGAAATACAGACAGCTACCAGGCTAGGTGTAGAGAAGGAGTATTACTTTGCTCATCCGTGGGTCCGCCCGCTGTTCGAACAAGAGCACTCACGTGGAACTGCTGGACTTGATCACACGACCATGGTACTGCGATTGCTCGCTCGTCTGAGACAGCGATTTGGAGCGCTGTTGTTGGAGAAGGTGTCATGGAAAGAATTCAAACGGGTCGCGGCTGATGATTTGATTATGGTTCAGATGCGCGATGGGGTTCCGTTGCAGGACTTAACTGCTGGTGCTGGTGTCGTTGAAGTACTGTAGTCTTCTGGATATCATGTTGGGCGATTTCTACCTACCTTGTATCCGTACGGTTCAAATTAATTAAAATTAATCGATTAACTTAACCGATCTTCAGTCGAGTTTGCTTTCTGCCCTGTTCTCACCAGTTAGCGAGCACCAAGGTGTCAACCAGTGGCTTTCCATCGTGTGGACGAGTTTATGGTTATAGCAGCTTCAAGTTCAACCAATGATGGTGAGTGCAATTGACCAACATCGTATTTTTTGGCCTGAACGTACCCGTCGCTGCTGACCAAGTACTTCAATTGTATTCAACTCAGCCCGAGTCACAACGATCAAGACTCGCATCGACACCATCGTCCATCATCAGTCTTTCGTCAATTTTCAATTTTCAATTTTCTTTCCTTTGTTTCCGTTTGACATCGCTGAAAGTGCAGTCTTTACTTACACCGCCATTGCGCTTAAGTAGACTATTGACAAGAAAATAAACCCGGTAAGGCACGTCAACCACTCGAACACGCTGTTGCCCCAGTTAAGCAGAGGACCTGCATCGTCTTTTTTAAGCGACGTTAGCATCGACAAAGAAGAAGAGAATGGGTTTGGCTTGGTGTGCTTTGTGTTCTTCATGCAGATGATCTCATCTTCAACCAGACCAGTGCCGACACGTTCATTGTCGGTCCATATGCGATCGTTGCGCTGATGATCCACGACCGGGGCGACATGTTCCACCGCATGTCTCTCACACACAGCCTTCCTTCGCCGTCGGCGGCACGCACCATAACGCTGCCTCACATGCACCCGATGCCCATCTCATCTCAGGAAACATATGTCGCCTGTACGGTCATCAAGAACTGGGCGATGCCCAAAATCAACTGTACCGGTGCTCTTGGTGAGCCCGGGTCGAGCCATATGGTTCTCGGCGTATGTACACCGGACGAACCGCAAACTGTCATCCTTCTGACTGGTGGGTTGGCAAGCATAGGTTGTTATAAGAAAGTCATCAAAGGAAAATCTGCAATGGCCGAGAGCAGCGCAGCTGCACATCGCCGGCATGTCCGCCGAGTCAGCATGTTCAACCGGAACTTGAATACTACTGTATCGGCCCAACATGCTGCGTTTGAACCTGACAAGCCGAAAACCAAGAGAGCCAATGATAATTCGGGAATTAATAACAAGACTACATATTAGTGTTGACGCTCACTGGTTCGGGCTGGTTAGGCATGGTAACCCAGTCTGAGCCTCAGTAACTACATAAGTCTGGTTCATTTGGACTCTGACGTTATCCCAGTGAGTTTTGCACTAACTCGGACTAAAATCTGGTATGATGTGTTCCTTGCGCACTATCATCAAGCAAGGACGCCAGACCGTCTACAGCAGGCGCGGCCGTAAATTAAGACCAATTTCAACTAGATCCTTCGATTCGCAGGACGTCTTCTGCGCCTTGTCGACGGTGTCAACGTGTTGCTCCATCTGTTCGCGATTTGTACGGTGACGAGGAGATCATCGACACGTACTTGCAGGACGTGATGACTGTTCCTGCGTTGCTCACTGTGTTACCTGTGCCGAGTGTTACCGCGAGTTGGTGGAGGATGGATGACTAGGACGAACTCGGTGACCATGCGTGTAATGACCTGGTTTGACGGTATCCTTGCGTCCTACGGCTCTCTGACCTGAATCTGCTCCTTGACTATGACCCACGTGCCTGGTATTGGGTTCACGGTGACGACGTCGAAAACGCCTTCCCAGTCAAGATTCCATCTACTAGGACTGTCTGGGACCCCAAAGAAGTTTTTGAGTCGAAGATATCGGACAACATCAAGGTAAAAGATCTCGTTCTTTACAGCATTTTCCTATCACAATGGAAGGCAGGAAGGTGTGCTCCAAAAGTGGGACCCAGGAGGACAATAGCTCACCTCGCAAATAGAGATATGCAATCTCTTCTTCGAGTCTAATGGCAATTTGGATGCCCCCATCGTCGATCTCTCTAAAGCCGTTAGTGTCCGGGAGGCCCACCAAACATCACCGTGGGTACTCTTTGGTATTTCACAGGGTGAATTGATGGTGGCCTACCGTCTGGTTTTCAGACTTTGATTATGTCGTAATTGACAATGCCGCACTAAATCACCCTCAGGGAATTCGAGGCTGCGACTATCACGTACTCCACAATCGACAGCGATGTTCATGGTGAATTACCCATTGCTGTCATACATACTGTCTCGCTTGCCGAACCCCGGAGCTAGATATGAGGGGGATGCGGCCGCTTAGAATGGGTGATTCTGAGCGCGCCAAGTATCCAGTTTTATCCTTCGTGTGTATTCCGAGTGGCCAGTCGGATCTGTCACGCGTGTTGGATCCTCCGTGTGGCTGTGCTAACAAGCACGGCGTTGTTGCCATCTGTCTCTGCGCCATGTTTCTCACCCCGCCGGGCTGTCGACGTGTCACAGCTGTTGTCTTCGTCGGTTCTGTTGTTAAGTATAAGGGTTGGACACTTTTTACATGATGCAGTGCGCACGGGCGGTGTTGCCATACCTGAAGTAACGTGCGCGACTTGCCGCGGCTACAGATCACTTTAGGGGTAGGTGCTGGACCTGATCTCCTTGAGGAGAAAGTGGAAATCATCACCCAACGTAAGTCCGTCCCCGTGGTTCACATTCACCCTTTTCCTGCGTGGCAAAACCTTATCCGAACCTACCTCCAAAGGTGAGATCTAGTGTGGAAGAAGTACTGAAGAATCTCATGATGTCCTCTGACAGGTCATCAGCATAGAAAACAAAATGGCCTCGTTTAAACCCGTTCATGGGCTGTGTCGGGTTTATGCACAGAGAACGCATGCGGCTATTTGAAATTCCAGAGACTTTGTCCAGTGCAGACGCAAGACGCACCTTTTCTCCTCCTACGGACGAAAGAACGCGAAAACCTCTTGATGACACAAGAAAACTCGTGAACGATTAGCGTCGCGGGACATTCATACGTTCTGTTTGGCCTCTTTCTGTCCATCACTGAAAAACCTAGGAGGACACACGTCTGAAAAAAAAATCTTATCACTACTCTGTGTAGGAATATGAGCGGAGGGCCTGAAAGGTTAATTTGTTTGGATGCGGTCTCCACGTCGCTCAGCTACACAAGCGAGAGTACCCCAAAGGCGACTGGTTGGAATGAGTGGTCAAAGTGCTTGCCTGCCATGCTCCAAATTCATTCAATTGTTCGACGACAATTCTCTTTGCATCTATGACGGTCAGAACGGGCCACCTCGTCTGAGTAGACTCTCGAGTCATGATCGTCCTCCTGGACTTGATCGGTGACAGCAGACAACCTCTGCTAAACCCTGCCCTTTGATAAAGACTTGGGTCCAGTCGTGTTAGCATACGTGTACGTGTTATGATGCCCGTTTTGTTCCGTTTCCTCTACACACGCGTGTACTGTTAATGCCTTACGATTGACTTGGAGCAACGCGATGTAGAACTAAGAAAGTGTATTGTGCCAGGAGCATCGGTCATGTTCCGAACCTCGTCTTAACTAGCTGTGCCTACTGACCCACATGTCTGTATCGTCAATGGACTGGCGAATTGGATTGCCTGTTCACCAAAAGTGCCAGCATCTTTGGGGTGGGGTTCATTGGGCAAGTGTGAAAAAAAAGGCGGCGCAAAATGGTAAACGCAGACCCCCCTACTACCACGATAACGGTGTGAGGACGTCATTATACACGCTCGCAGCTTCCTGGCGCCATACGGGATCGACGATGGATGGTCGCCGATATCTAGACCTTGCTTAGTAAGCCGTTTCTCGTAATGTTTAATAACAGAACACGAGGCAAACGTGAGGATAAGAATGTACCGGTGCTGTGCGGAGTTCGTCGGGACACTCTTCCTTTCACTACAGTGTCCGAACAAGAATGTCGCAGTGGCTACGGAATAGTGAGTATGCAGAATAATGGCACGGAAACATTGACGAGGAGGGCAAAAACCAGGGGGACGAACTCCGAGGAACAGTCAGCAAAGCGACGCGAGAGGAACGAACGATGCAGCAAAGGTAAGTGAGACAAACGGAGTCTCGAAGTCGGATGAAAACACCTCTGAAAGCATCGCTGAACAGAAATCCATTGAAATCAGTTGCGAGTGTGACATATGTGCAGTCGCATTTCTCGTTGATGGCAAGCACATCGTGGGCGGTGGCAAGGACAACAAGATTCGATGTTGGTGTGTGAAAGATGGCAGTGAAGTGGGGATACCGGTCGACGTGGGGAATATCGTTTGGAGCATTGCAGTCTCGCAAGACGGCAAGTGGATCGTCGCTGGGACATATGGTCGAGTGATCGTATTGAGTCGCGGAAAAGTGACCGAGTTCAAAGTACACCCGAATGAAGTGTTCGCGGTGGACATTTCACCGGACTCGACGAATATCGCGACTGGATCATGGCAAAGTGCCCGCATTTGGTCACCGACTGGCGAAAAACTGTTCACATTCAAATTCGACGGAATGGTTTACGCAGTCAAGTTTTCACCCGACGGTTCTTTTTTGGCTGCTGGCTGTGCTCTTCGTGTCTGTGATAGTCGGAATGGCCACATCCTCGCCGACATCTCAATCGATTGTCGTTCCATTGCTTGGACCAGCGACAGCAAACAGCTCTTTGCCCTCTCTCGGGATGGTGATATCCACCATGTTGATGTCACTCCTGGGACGATCCTCTTCAAATGGCGCATTCACAGTGATGGCGCAGGGTGTATCTCTTTAGCAAATGACGGCACGTTTATCGCTGCTAACTCAGGTTCATCTGTCTCATTCTGGGATACTTCTACCCACCGACAAATCGGTTCTCTCATTTGTCATCCTCATGACATTCGGTCTATTGCGATCTCAGAAGATTATAACCTCATAATTGGTGGAGGTCAGAATATCATATTGCGGAATCTGTGCGATACCCTTCCAGCCCGCTTGTCACATGCGCAGAAAAGCACTATTGGTACGTTTATTCTCATCGCCAATATGGCTCTGATGACATTTTTCACTACAGTTTTCGCTCGTTCACATTTATCGGCGGATGTCGAGGAAGCCAACCGACAACCCTCACATTCATCAGCGTATCTCGAAGAAGTTGTCCGACAACTCCGTGTTCAACTCGCTGACTCCCATCGCACGGCCCAGCAGACAGAAGATGGCTTGAATGAAATCATTCGGTTGCTGGGTGCGAATCTTGCCACAAAGACCACGAATGAAGGTGGGTCTGACTCGGTTCTGCGGTGCCAATTCTCATCACTCACATTCACCAGCGCATCTCGAAGAAACCGTCCGACGACTCCGTGTTCAGCTCGCTGACTCCCATCGCACGACCCAACAGAAAGAAGATGGCTTGAATGAGATCATCCATTTGCTACGTGCAAAACTTGCCACGAAGACTACGACTGAAGGTAGTTCTGACTCGGTTCTGCAGTGCCGATTCTATCACTCATGTTCATCAGCGCATCTCGAGGACACTAATCAACAGCTCCATGTTCAACTCGAAGAGACCATTCGTGCCTACCAACAGAGACTCCAGTGCGAAATCTTGTATGCGGAAGGCGACAGCATCAACGCCGCAAGACTTTTTCTCGACTACACCACGTCCATGTCCGATGAGACGAACGCCCACACGATCATCACAGACTGGCTTTCCGGTGGGTTTCATTGTCTGAATTCGGGGCGAAGCGTCTTTAGCTGCTACTCCCCAGGATTTACGAAGAAATGCGTCATTGCGCTGGAAACAATCGGAGATGGGACAGCAGCAGCTAAAGAATACAAAGATGCACTCGATGCTTATACTATTGCACTCTCTCTCCGCCCATCGACTCCAGATGGCCTACTCATTAAGTGGGCAAGTACATCGCTGGCCCACGGGTCAACAAACGAAGCATTGAAAGGCTCTGACAAGGTATGCCGTACATGATATTACATCCTTCATGCCGAATTTTTTTCTCTCAGTTCGGCCTCCCGAAGTTTGTGATTTATCATACGATATGTGATGTCCTTGTGGATTCCGGCCGTGTTATCGGAGCGGTCGAGTATTTTTGGCACTCGCAAGGCGAGTTCACAGAAGATACGAACCTTGTGAGTGAGCGTGCAGAATGGGAACATGGTGAGTGGTCACAGGAAAATGCTGCTAGACCTCGTCCGAGTATCCGTTGTAGATTTCAAACGAAGATGCACAGAAAGCTTGCACAAACTCGCCGACGTTGCACTGAGCTCTCAAAACTATAACGAAGCCGATAAACACTACTCGACAATACTTTCGCTCGACCCACCGGACCGCGTGGATACCCTAATCAAGCGAAGTAAAGCACGGGTAATGATGAAGGCATGGGAGGATGCACTCAAGGATCCCAACGAGGTATGATTCGCGTTTCGTCAGCGCAGGCAGTACCACTAATCCAGTTTCTAGGTGGTTGAACTCGACCCTTCATCCCATTTGGGCTATGAGCAACGGCACGCAGCGTTACACGGAGCGGATCGCTATCCAGAGGCGGTTGCAGCATTCGATACGATGCTCTCGAAGCTCACATCCTGTGAGCTATTTTTTTTTTTTTCGTGATATCGCCTGATATGTTGTCCGACATGGACTGTAGCACTCCGTTCGGAGTATATTGACGCAAGATCTGCGATTCAGGATACCGTCGAAGAAATCATCTCCTCCCTACCAGATGTGCTCATCGATACTGACGAGGGTTGCCTACTCGACAAGGCTCAGCTAGCCGAAACGTTTGGGAGACAACCAATATTCTATAAGCTCGTTTCATCCATGACAAGAGAACTGGATGATGCATGGATCGAGAGAGAGGTCAAGAGATACTATGAATACGTCATGTTCTCACACAAGTGGGAGAATGGCGAACCCTTACTACGGGATGTCCAACGGGACACAATTTACGGGCTGAAAAGGTCACCCACAAATGCGAAACTGCAAAAATTCTGTGAGGTGGTGCGGGAGCTCATGTTTCGGTGGGCATGGAGCGATACTTGTTGCATTGATAAAGAGAACCAGGTGGTATTGCAACGATCCCTCATCTCCATGTTTGGCTGGTATCAAAATTCAACCCTCACACTGATTCGGCTTTGTGATGTCTCGTCAGATGATATGGATGGGAATGCATTGGAGAAAAGCCTATGGAATTCGAGAATCTGGACTTACCAGGAATACCGGGCTGCTACGGTCGTCAGGTTCTACACGAACGACTGGAAGCCCTACCTTGGACTGGACTTACCATGGAACCATAAGGAATCACCAGAGAATCTGAGGCAGATGGAAATACCCGGGGCCTCTCCCGAGCATGTGGCTGTCCTTCAACCAGGTCTCGACAGAGTTCGGGAAAAACTATACCTTGCATCATCTCGGAAATCGACGCTTGTAGAAGACGAGGCATATGCACTCCTTGGTGTTCTTCGAGCATCTATTTCGGCAGTTTATGGTGAAGGCACGATTGCACTCGGGCGACTTTTAGAGTTTGTCCTGACAGCATCGGGGGATGCGACGATACTCGCCTGGACCGGAATCCCAAATGAATACAACAGCTGTCTGCCATTGCGGATCGCCGCCTACAACCAACCCATTGCCCCGCATGTTCCATACATGGAGACGCCCGAGTTGGATCATACCATATTGGAATTGCGCTCGTCGATGACCGACATATCCATTGCGATACAGTTGTATGAACTTTTGAGCGGGCTATCATCGCCTGCTTGCTATATGAAACGACTGCAACTTCCATGCATCCGTTTTGAAGTCATCCGGCTCGTTCGTTTTTCGGGAAGAAATGCAAAGACAGGCCGTCGTGTATACCTTGCAACAACTGCTGTGCTTGGAGATGTTGAAATACAGACGACTAGCGAGCTAGGTGGAGGGGAGTATTGCCTTGCCCATCCCTGGATCCGTCCACTATTTGAACAAGAGCACTCGCGCGGAACCACTAGACTTGATCGCACGACTAAGGTACTGCGATTGGTCGCTCGTCTAAAACAGCGATTTGGCGCATTGTTATTGGAGAAGGTGTCGTGGAAGGAATACAGACGGGTCGCGGCTGATTATTTGATTATGGTCCAGGTGCAAGATGGGGTTCCGTTACAGGACTTGACTGCTGGTGCTGGTGTGGTTGAAGTACTGTAGTCTTTTGGATATCACGACGGACGGTTTCTACCTACTAATATTCGAATTGATTGATTAGCCGATCTCAGTCGAATTTGCTTCCCTTCCTGCTCCTACTGGTCGCTGAGCACCGACCAGCGGCTTTCCATCATCACAGGAAATTCAACAGGCGACTGTACTTGGCCGACACCGTGTTTTTTTTTGGCTCAACGTACCCGTCGCCACTGATCAAGGTCACGGAACGGCACCAGTACTTCGATTGTATTCACCTCAGCTCGGGTCACAACGATCAAGACTCGCATCAACATCCTCGTCTATCATCAGTCTTTCATCCTTTTTCTTTCCTTTATTTCCGTTTGACCTCGCTGAAAGTGCAGTCTCTACTTACACCGCCATTGCGCTTAAGTAGACTATTGACAAGAGAATAAACCCGATAAGGCACGTCAACCACTCGAACACGCTGTTGCCCCAGTTGAAGGAGAGGACCGGCATCGTCTTTTTAAAGCGACATTAACATCGACGAAGAAAGCGAGAAAGAGTTCGGTTTGGGTGTGCTTTTGGTTTTTCACGCGGATGATCCTATCTTCGACCAGACCAGTGCCAACAGGTTCATTGTCGATCCATACGCCCTCGTCGCGCTGATAGCCCGCGACCGGGGCAATTTGTTTCACCGCACGTCTCACACGCAGCCTTCCTTTGTCCTCGACGGCCCGCATCACCATGTTGCCACACATGCACCCAAAACCATCCCATCTGAGAAAACACACGTCGTCCGTACGGCTCTTAAGAACTGTGCAATGCTCGAAATCAACTCAATTCGAGCCACACGGATCTCGGCGCAATGGATACCTGACGAACCGCAAAGTGGAAACCGGTGGGCGGCTGCCCAAGAAGTCGTTTGGGTCACGGGGGCAGGAGAGTCACCGCCAATGACGGGGTCATCAAGGAAGGTGATTAGAGAGTTTCGTGGGATATTCAGAACCTGTACGCCGACGCCCGATAATGACCGTTTTCAGGTTCATTTCATGTTACCCCCTCCCGATCCATGGTTCCCATCGGTACGTTTCGTCTTCGATGGGTCAAATGTTGCTCGAACCCTTTACACCCCAGGTGAACATCACCATTGGAACCATCAGCGCTTTTCAGCCCATGTTTGTCGATTTCACGCTGCTCGTTCGCTTCACATCTGTCCCCGCCCACAGTCTTCCACACTCCCTCCTCTTGACGACTCTTCCGGCTCTCCTCAAAATCGCCTGTATTATAAACCGGATTGTATTGTTTTTGTTGCGGTTGCGTCATGTGGACCCATCGTTTCGGCGACGGCACCATACCTAAAGATCGAATGGTCCGCTCAGATGGTAGACAATGCGTGAGTGATCCATCTAGTTCTCGTCGGACCATCGGTCGTCCAAAACTGACACGCGACTCATTCGATGGGTAGGTACGTATCGATTCGACCTCGAGGAGACAACACGGGCGTGACCAGCAACATACAGGCACGTTCAATTGATGCGTTTCGTGCCCTCTTTTCCCATACCTAACTCTGTGTCGCACAGTAACGTTTGCCGAGCGTCTATGCGTGCTCTTGCAGATCGCGCTCTCCAACATTATCATTCCCACCCTCTTCTCGACTACACAGCTGATCGTCGTGTACCGCAACGCGAGCGTACTAGTAGTGAGTCAGATCATACTCGTTAAGCCGTGTTTGGCGGCGTTGTGGGAGGAGGGATTGCCGACAGACGAGGGGAAGAAACTGGGGGAGTGGTTTGCGCTTCCGGGGATGGGGAGTGCAGAATATGATACACCAGGAGAGAGTGCGAGGTCGGAGATGAGCTCGAGTGGGTTTGACGAGCGGAGGGAGAAGGGCGGAGGTATGTCGTCGCTTTGATGCGCGTCATATGTTTCCGTGAGACACTGAACGTCATGTTATAGGTGTGTTGGTCGCGCATGATGCCGAGGGTGCGTGGATAAGAGAGGGTGGTGTGAGGAACAATTTGACACCAGCGCGTTGCTCCAGTGATGTTGCAAAGTGACCGCTGCTAGGACGAGTGGTCGCAGATTCTGGAATTCCAGGTAAACGGATGATGATGAGTTTCCACTGACACTTGTTCGTTTTCTCTCTTTTTAATTTTATTTCTCTCGGATTTGAACGTTGAACGCCAGGCTATTATTTCAACCCGAACCGGCAAGTTGCCCGACTTATGTATGTACGATCCAGCTGTATTTGTCACTCATACCCGAAGATGTCTATGTTGCCGTCCTTCCGTCGGGGTAATGACTTTGAAAGTATTGTGTCCGCTACAACATGTTCAATCGGAGCTTTAATTCTCTCAGCTCAACGACCAGCTGGGTCTGAACCTGACGAGCCGAAAACCATGAGGGGCCAATATTTCGACCATGTCCCATGTCCATGTGCGAGGGAAGGTCCTCGGGCTGTCTGTTCTGCTTGCCCATCCGTCGGGCACTGCTCTCCGAGGACCGGGGTCGGGCCATGAGAGGGAGTGAGCCTCAGGTCATGTACAGTACGGGTATGCGGCAGATAAGGCGAACGGGTTGGGTAAATGGTTTCGAACCTGCAAAAACTCTCGTTGCGGCTACCGTTACCCCTACCGCCCTTCCGAGACCGTATAGGGTACCAATTACCCATCTTAAGAGGGGCATGTGGAAGACACGACCCGGGTAGATGGGTTGCGATTTGGGGTGGACGAGTGGGGGGAGGAAGGGACCTAGAGATGCCTTTCGAGCACCCACCTGCACTTTTGCGCTGCTATGCGGCACTCCCAGTGGCAGACCCGTGCTCGCCATCCAGCAAGGGATTCGATGAGCGACATGGAAAACATTCTATTATCACTGATTTCGATGATGTCGTCAAAGTTAACTTTGGACAGTGCCAATCCGTTGTCGTAGACTTCCTCACCACCTTCGTGTGCCTGTCGAAGGTGTTAACGTGTTGTTCTACCCGCTCGCGATTCGTACTGTGACGCGTCTGGAAGAAGAGATCACTCAACGTGCGAGGACTTGTAGGATGTGATGACTGTCCCTGCGTCCGCGGGGTTAGGATTGGTAGAGGATGGGTAGGCTAGTGGGGATGAGCATCGTGGGACGGTGACTCAGGAACGGGCGACTTGGTGTCGTAGGACAAGCCGTGGTCGAGGAATGTGGTGACTGGACGTATGTGACGTCGGGACGATCATCTTGAAGGTGGTGTCGGGTTAATGAGCCTCGGCCCGAGGGCCAATGATTGAGGCCGTGGAAGGTGCTGTAGATCAGCTACTCGTAAAGGACTAGTGCGTAGGCGTTACGAGAATGCCCTTCATCGCGACTTGCACGGGCTGCTAGCGGGACAAACTAGCATCCATTCGTATTCACTCTAAAACTAGAAACAGAATAAACTTGTTCTAGCTATCTCATCCAATGTGACCACCTCTCGTTTATTCGACAACAGTTCTCTTCACATCTATAACATTCAGAATGCTGTCTGAGTCGACTCCTCAATCATGACTGTCGCCCTGGACCAACAGTGACGGCAGAGTGCTTCCTGACACTGCCTTTTGGTATCGATTTAGGTCTAGTTGTGATAGTATGGGTGTGTCGTGATACCTGTCTCATTCCGTTTCTTCGACACACATGTGTACCGTTATTGCTCTACGGTTCACTTGCAGTGGCGCGACGTGGAACTAAGCAAGTGTGTCAGACCTAGAGCGTCGATCACGTTCCCGTCTCAGCTCAGGGTGTCCGTTGACCCACATGTTTGTTTTGCCGATGCCATGTCGCAAATTGATTAAATTGCCTGCTCACCGAAACTGTGCAACACCTCCCAGAGGTGTCCACTGGGCATGCATGAAAAAAAGATTGAGCGAAACGACAGACGCAGACGCCCCGCACGACGACGACAGTGCCAGAGTATGTTGGCATGCACGCTCGCAGCTTTCTGGCACCCTACAGGACTGATGTATGCTCAACTCGTCTAGTAAACTGCATCTCGCGCCGGTGTTGATAAGGGTGCACAGCCAGATCACGAGACAATTGTGGAGGGATAAGAACTGCCGTGCCAGGCGGAGTTTGTCAGGATACCCTTCTTTCCACCGCTCCAGTACCCAAGCAAACATGCCTTTTTGGCCAAGAAATAGTGAGTATGCGAAATAATGACACAAAAACTGACAAGAGGGAAATCAGGCGGACCAGGTTCGGAAAAGAGTCAGCAAAGCGGCACGGCGAGAACAAACGATGCGGGAGTGGCAAATGGTACGAACGAAGCCTCAAAGCTGGACGAAAACACGCCTGAGAGCATCGTCAAACGGAAATCGATCGAAATTAGTTGTGAAGATGACACGTATGCAGTCGCATTTCTCCCTGATGGCGAGAACGTCATGAGCGGTGGCGACGACAGCAAGATTCGATATTGGCGGGTGAAAGATGGGAGCGAGGTGGGGATACCCAACGATTTGGGAAGTTGGGTTCGCAGCATTGCGGTCTCGCAAGATGACAAGTGGATCATCGCTGGGACAAAAGACGGACAAGTGATCATATTGGATGCAAAGAGTCGCAAAAAAGAGGCCGAGTTCAAAGCGGACGATAAAAATCTGGTGAACGCGGTTGACATTTCATCCGACTCAACGAAAATCGCAACCGGATCGTGTGAAAATGCCCGTATTTGGTCACGGACTGGCCAAAAACTACACGAATTCAAATACGAATCGGTTTACACGGTCAAGTTTTCACCCAACAATTCTTTTTTAGCCGTCGGCTCCGAGTATTACGATAAAGGTTTTCTTCACGTCTACGACATTCGAAATGGTCGCAAGCTCGTCGTCGACATTCCAATCCATTGTCGTTCCGTTGCTTGGACCAGCAACAGCAAACAACAACTTTTTGCCCTCTCTTGGGATGGCAACATTCACCAT
>JBBPKO010000181.1:15538-28111 GCA_038089295.1 Xerocomus amazonicus
TCAGCAATAACAAAACAGTACTCACAGACTGAAGGATAGAAAAAGAGCAGAACTTGTCAATGGACTCACAACAATAACAGATCAGTACTCACCCTCTGAAGGACAGAAAAAGGACAGAATTTGTTAAAAATGGACTCAGCAATAACAGAATAGTACTCACAGACTGAAGGACAGAAAAGGAGCAGAATTTGTCAATGATGGAGCCTCAGCAATAACAGAATAATATCCACCAACTAAAGGATAAAAAAGAACAGGATTTGTCAATGTTGGACTTATAGCAATAACAGAACAGTATCCACCAACTGAAGTGCAGAAAAAGAACAGAATTTGTCAATGATGGACTCAGCAATAACAAAACAATACACCAACTGAAGGACAAAAAGAATTTGTTTAATTCTGAGATAGCTCATTATTTGCAGTACTTACAGACTATGCCCAATCATCAGTGTAAATTGTTATGCTTCAAGTACCTTTCGACAAAAGTCGACTAGATACTACTCAGAGCTTAAGAAGGATCTCAAGCTATGAGGACAAGACTAGGACCATGTAGGATTGCATAGAACTAGCTTACTGTACATCAATGTATGCGCTAAGTTTATATACTACTCCCCATCATGCACAGACCATTCTGACTAAGCATTATCAAAGAGAATCGCTGGGGTGATAATGATCTGGCAGGGATGAGATATCAATCTGTTGGGGGAATGGGGAGATGGTAATCATATGGGGATCAGATAAGGGGAAATAAGGCAGGATAGAGATCTCTGCCTAGAAGGAAGATAGCATCCATAGATAAGCAGAAAAGACATATGTAATGGAAGAGAAAAAAGAGAAAAACAGAAAATCGTAACATAAATAGAGATGCAATCAATCATTTTAATATCACTTACTTCCTATTAAGCACTAGTTGAAACAAATCTATTAGAATATGAATTTGCATAAATCATGATTTCTTACTTCCTATAGTCCAAAATAGTCTATAAGTGATAAGACCATAGAAAACTCTATAAAATGACCTACAGTCTATATACAAATACATGGAATTTATAAGCTTTTGTCTTACAAATTTAGACACTACTTTACATTCTAATATAAGAATGAGATTCAACTCTTATGAGAATATATTCTATTTACAAGCTAGAAAATAGTATTCAGGAAGATAAGCAATTTCCTAGGCTCATGTTTCCAGCTGAAGTAACTTACATCACACTAATAGAAGGTTAACCACTCAAAACTGAAACTGATTTCAGCAACTATTTCACATACCCATAGATGTGGAAAGTAGCTAGTGCACCATCCAACTATATCTTTTCCTTCCTTCATTCTACAACATATGTGACCTTTGACTTGTCTAACATCTGACTTGTACTTACCTCAACAATGATAGTTTTACACCAATCTCAAGATTTCCCCTCTGTATAGCAAGTAACATCATGGTTACCACTTCCTCATTTAGGGCATTTGCTGTTTCTGTGATTAATGCCACACATGATGCCTTCTCTCTGTGTATATCTATAAAGATATGATAAATCAAACAAATGGAAAAATAATCTCAATACTTCCTTTCTAGTATCACATATTTAGATGAACTCTCTTTCAAGTGATTCAAGTATCACTTCTAGAAAACTTTCTCAACTTCTTCGTTGGTATCCTTTGTACTGACATTCCTTGATTTGCAATGCAACCTGAACCTGATGTCATGTTTGAATTGATCATATATGGTGAATACTGTGATCACAGGAACTTTGTAGTATACATTCAGATCTATTTACCCAACATACAACATCATACATACCATTCTTATCTGGATAGATGTCATGAAAGAATTGGATGTTGAGACTAGGCCAACAATTATCCATTGGAACACAGTATCTGGAAGGATATATTTGCTTGCAAATACCCAGGAAAAACTCAACATACCAAATTGCATGCAGTCTATCCTTCAAGTGAGCCTCGGTGTTATGTTTTATCCTCTATTCTCTTTGCTACATCTTTATCTTTCCATGATTCTTCCTTTTCCAATCATCTGATAACCTTTCCATGATCTTGTTTCTTCTTCTCTTTGATTGGACACTATTTCCCTTCTAGGTCTTACTTCTTGAAGGCCTCATGTCCCCTCTATTTCCTTTGATCTGATGGTTGCTATGATATGATAACTATGACTCATTCTGATTCATAGTGACTCATTCCATAGCAGACACAGCTTGGTCTGTGCACCATTCTGATACCTACTTAGATCAGCACATTGTACTGAGTAGTTCCCAAGCTAGATCTCCCTTGTATATTTTGATACTCAGTCGATCTATCCACTGGTTTCTCTAGTCTTTGCCCTGCAGAGTGACTGGATGACTACACTTCATCAGAACTTAGAAACTACAACCAAGTCCTCCACTTTGTGAGGCAGATATCTTCTACTTGAAGACCAACAATTCAGAACCCCTTCAAGGGCTATGCTCGTCCCTACCTGGGCCAAGTATAACAAAAGATCTAGCTTCTTCTCTGATTGCATCACCACTATTGTGTGCACTCCCCTCCCTCCACTATTGCGAACCTGACCACCCCCCCTCTCTCTGTGCTCTACCTTGTCATTAGAGGTAGACGATCCTCTACCCCAGATACTCCAGATGAAGCTACCAAAGATGAGGCTCACTCCACTGACGAGGACCTCAATCTAGATCCCCTTAACAATGATACTACCACTCTAACCCAGCAACTTTCTCAGTTGCCGATCCCCTCAAATGCTCGTCCCAGAACCCCCACCCCTCCCCCCCCTTCCCTTCCCCCCACCCCCCCCCCCCCCCTTCAATCACCTTGCATCACCTCCCCCACCCCCCCCACCCACCTTCCCCTCAATACCCCTGAGGAATATGATGGTAGCCCCCATGCCGCAGCCGATTGGCTTAGCAGCATAAGAACTTATCTTCTTGTCAATAAGAAGATCTATGATGACAATGATAAGGCAGTCACTTTTGCACTGTCTTTTATGAAGAAAGGACCAGCCAAGACTTGGGCCATGGTCTTTCAGAATCAGGCTCTAATTGCCTTGACTTTTGGGAAATTCTCTGACTTCATTACAAAGTTCAAGAAAGACTTTGAACATTCTGACCTGAAACACCAAGCGCTAGGATGGCTCACCACCTATCATACAAGAAGAAACCAAGACTTGGCATATTATATCAATCAATTCAAGATGAAAGTGGTCCAGGCAGAGTTAAATGAAACCAACGACTCAGCAGTCTTAATCTCTTGTTTCGCTGCTGGAATCCCTCCTCTTCTAATGTGACAAATCCAATCTATGGATACCATCCCAACAAAGATCAGTGAATGGTACAAAAAAGCCAATCACTTCAAGAATCAATGGAAGCTTGCAGATCGAATCGAGAAGCAACACTCTTGCTCTACCATACTTTATTCTCCCCCCTGTTATGATTTTCCATAGCATTACACTGAGTGGTCATTCTCGGTATGCTTTACTGTCTAACGTTCATCGTCTGTGCCCTATCCTTCATATTGATACGAAGTCCCTACTATCCTTAGTAGCAGACGGAGTCCTGTGGTGAAAGACGTCAATACTGAATACTGAACTGATAACTGACGGTACATGGCAACCTCAACCAAGAGGTCACCGGGCGAGTAGATATGATACGGATCCTGAGGGACGGACTAGCCACTGCCGGTCCCTTGTAACAGGATAACTGAGGAACTACCTTGGCGAGGTAGGAGTCGGGGACCTTATACTTTGGCCTGGAATGAAATCCAGTGAATGCCTAAGGGTACTTGGGACTTTACGATAAAATCCTCAAAGTGAACAAGACTGGGGTTACCAGTCGAGTTCCCTGGGTTTATATATTAATGGTATCTATGCACAGACCAAGCTATGCTAGATTAATTAAGGTTCTGGTAAATGATGAGTAAGTAATGCTACTGGCTACTGTTACAGAGTACAAGGTGAGAGACTAATGCTACTGGTACAGGAAAATAGGGAACTGCAGAATGAAATAGAAATAAGGGATGACGTGTCATCCTGAGTCAGAAGTCTGAAGATGGAAGGTGAAAGTACTCAGGAGTCGTACATGTCATACCGAGAGAATAAGGCCATTGGCTATTTCCTTAATATCCTGCTGCAGAGACGCGTAAGTGCTGGCTGATTGGCTGGCTGATTGGCTGGCTGATTGGCTGGCTGATATAGTGCATTGGTAATCCAGGTACTGGAGGGACTAATGCGATTGGCTAAGCACTAATGGAGTACCGCAGACTCTCACAGGATTGTGGGCATGGATATAGCTGGTAAGCGGCAATGGGTAAAGGGTTCGGAATCCCGTCAAGGGATGACGACCATTGGCTCAGAGCTTCTAGTCATTAGTGATCAGGGGATGAGCGAGTATTGCCATAGGCTCGGGATCTGTGGCCTTGGCTATGCGAGCAACTAATGCTATAGGCTGGAATGCCATAGAAGAAACAGAATCAGATGATGTCATAGATACGTCATTGGATCTAGACTCGGCAGCAAATGATGTCATGGCCGATGTATGGGTTCTGGACTCAGCCAGATGATGATGTGATCGTGCTGATGACATCCCAGGTCTGGATTGGGTTATCTAATGAGATCAGGTGACTGGTCATGTGACGGGCTTAGTCACTAGACTGAGGGATTCGAAGTAAAGGGTATTGGGACTAAGACCCAGTGGTGGTCACTACAGCTTGACTGTAGTCAGAGGCTAGTCCTGGCGACTAATGGAAAGAAAAGATAGAGAAAATGAATTGAAAAATGCATGTTTCATAACACATATGACCCACCCTGCTGGTAGTCACTTATACCATCCTGGCCGTACCCCTTACCTGATTGGCAGTCCTTACGGCAGGACCCCTATACATTTCCCCCATCATTTGCCTCATGTTCCATGTCCTGGACTGGTAAGCCCTTGCCCCATGTCCCATTGTAGTATTACTCTTTGCCCTGGCGATACCCCCTTGCCCTATTCCACCATGGGCCATCTTCTGTTTTTCTCTGTATGGTTCTCTTCTGTGCAGCACACTTCTCATGCTTCTCTGCTGCACAGGTAAGCTTCTCTTCTCCACAGCATGCTTCCTTACTGCGCATGCCTGCTTCTCTTCCCATGGATGACCATTCCCATACAAACCCTTGACCCTGGGTTATGGACCATTACCATACATGTACTAGCATAGCATGGTCTGTGCACCACTATCTACAGTATAAGTACATACATACACAAGGGTAATGTCCCTCATCCGTATTCTCACCTTTACAGGGTTAGGCTTAGGAACCTAACTCAATACTATCTTCCTTTATCATTCCCTTGGATCCTGTCGTCTATGACCTCCATCCTGGAACCCACTCTCTGAGATCCCCTTTGGAATACGCCACCTAAAGGCCTCCAATCCCGGGATACAGTTAAGTCATGTCCAAGACAATCAACGTTGACATCTTTCCGTCTCAAAGAAGTAGCCTCGTAACATCCCATTCCGTTGCTCCACTCCGTCTTCTACTCAGAAGGACCCAAATGCTATGGATGTGGATTGCTTGACTACTAGCCAAGTCAAAGAACATAGACAATGAGGCTTATGCTTCAACTGTCATGTGCAAGGACATATATCCAAAGATTGCCCTACCAGGAAATGACACTTTGAAAAGAAGGAGATATGGAAGGTAGAGATGGAAAAGAAGGAGGAGATCGAAGAAGGAATGGAAGAAGAAACAGTGGGCTTCTTGTCCACCTGACTATTTGATCCAAAGGATTTTTAGACAAGAGGACTGCTTCGATGTCAGTACTCTCCACTTTCAAAGTTACTTGCTCTCCAGTACTAGTAGCCAAACGACGAACCAAATCCCTGAAACTACCTATTCAACTCGTCATAACACAAGAAACTTTGAAAACTGTCGAAACCTCCACTCTCATAGACTCAGGAGCAGAAATATCCTGTATAGACCATCACTTCACCAAGAAACACCAGATCCCTCTAGAACAACTAGCCCAACTGATTATTGCCAGAAATGTGGACCAATCTCACAATATCACTATCAAATTCTCCACTTCGCTCTATATGAAGACAGGAGAATAGACACAGAAAGTGCTTTTCTACATCATGAACTGTGGGAAAGAAAATGTAATCCTCAGTGCACCCTGGTTAGAATGAACTAATCCAGTCATCGACTGAAAGAAAGGAACCATTGCTATCAATAAGTCTCTTGATAAATCCTTAGATCTTTATCTCAAGCATGTTGGAGCATGAGCCTCCTACTTAACTAAAGGAAAGTCAAAGAAAGGACCCCCTCCCCCAGAACACATAATCCTCAATGATATAGAAATTGAAGGACTAAACCGATATATGGATTATGATACTCCTGAACAGCTGGTAAACCGACAGCTGGATTCCTACACCATTTCTGTCCTTCATCGAATGAGAGAAAGGATGGCTATCAACCCAAGAATCTCATGAATCATAGCTTGGGTGACCCAGTCTACTGAACTCGCTATCACAGCAGAAAAGGCCAAGCCAAAAGCCACCCTACCCCCAAAATATGAAGAATTCACTTCTGTGTTCTCAAAAGAAGCAACTAAACATGTTCCCCCCTCTAGACCCTATGATCATGCACTTAATATGAAAGAAACTTTTATATCTAAGATCTCCAAGATATATCCCCTTTCCCCTGATGAACAAAAGGCTGCAGATGACTTCATTGATGAACACCTCTGAACAGGAAAGATTCATCCATCAAAATCCCCTCAGGCCTCTCTCTTCTTCTTCATCAAAAAGAAGGACAGAGGTCTTAGACCATGCCAAGACTATCGCTATGTTAATGAACATACCATCTGAGATGCCTACCCTCTTCCTCTTATTTCAGATCTTATCTCCAAATTGAAAGGGGTCTCTCATTTCACCAAGTTCGACATGCAATGGGGGTACAACAATGTACGAATCAAGGAAGGTGATTAATGGAAAGTAGCATTCATCACTCACTGAGGACTTTTTGAACCGACTGTAATGTTTTTTGGTCTCTCCAATTCTCCCACTACCTTCTAATAATTCATGAACGATTCCTTCCGAGATATGATTACAGAAGGATGGTTGATCATTTATATGGACAACCTCCTCATTTTCTCTGCCTCCCCAGTAGAGCATGAACAAAGGACCAAACACATTCTCCAACACATGAAAGAGCTAGATCTATACTTGAAATTAGAGAAGTGCAAATTTGACATCCTGGAGGTCGAATACCTTGGGATGATCATTAAGAATGGCAAACTCACTATGGATCTAGTAAAATTAGCTGGGATTCAAGATTGGCCTATGCTAAAACAAGTACAAGATGTATGCTCCTTTCTAGGTTTCACAAACTTCTACTGCCAATTCCTTCCTCACTTTTCTGACATTGCATGACCCCTTCTTGATTTAACTAAGAAAAACCACCCTTGAGACTAGACAGAATGATGTGAGGTTGCTTTTCTATCTTGAAAACCATGTTCCTTTCACAACCAGTTCTCCAACTCCCAGATTACTCGAAACCCTTCACAATTGCCACAGACGCTTCTCTCTACATGTCGGGAGGAGTGCTGTTGCAGACTGATGTAAACAGCACCTGGCATCCTTGTGGTTATCTTTCCCAGACCTTCTCTTCTACTGAGTGAAATTATGATGTTTATGATCGTGAACTCCTAGCGATCATCTGCACACTATCCACTTGGAAGCATTTCCTTTGTGGATCTCCTCATTCCATCCAGGTCTTTACTAACCACAAGAACTTAACATACTTCTGTCAACCCCAGCAGTTAAATCGTTGCCAAGCTCATTGGCTTTTGGATCTCACCAATTATGATCTCCAGCTCACCCATGTTGCAAGTCATACTCTTACTACACCTGACACTCTTTCTCGTCATCCTAACCATCTTCCTGCTGATCCCACCAACAATGCAAACATCACTCTTCTCCCTTCTAATCTTTTTGTGTTGCTTATTGATACTGAACTTTCCTCTAAGATTGCCCATTCCTCCTCTTCAGATCCAGCTGTTCTTGATGCCCTTCATGCCCTCACTGGAGAGGTTCCTGCTCATTTCTGCTCACACCTTTCTGATTGGCAGTATAATGTGGGTGTTTTGACCTATCAATACCATATCTATGTCCTGAATGACCTCTTCCTTCAATGTGATGTTGTCACTCGATCACATGACTATGTAACTGCCAGTCATCCTGGTGTTCTTAAAACTCGCCAGATGGTCACCTCTAAATTTTGGTAGCTAGGCCTTGCAGTCTTTGTCTGCAACTATATTGATAGATGTGCTGTTTGCCAGCAAAACAAAACAAATACCCATCCTACCATTCCTCCCCTCCTTCTGATCCCTTCCTCTGCTTCTCAACCTTTCCAACAGATCTCCTGTGATCTTATTACCGACCTTCCTCTTTCTGACGGCTTTGATTCCCTCTTGGTTGTGGTTGACCATGGCCTTACTAAGGGGGTAATTCTATGTCTGACTAAGAAGATGGCCACTGCAGAGAACATCACTGCACTTTTCTTCAAGAAAGTGTATCCTCATTTTGGTCTCTATGATAAAATCATCTCTGACAGAGGACCACAATTTGCCTCTGCTTTTGCAAAAGGGCTAGGATGAATTCTAAACTACGATCTTTCACTATCCACTGCCTATCACCTGCAGACTGACGGAGAAACAGAATAGGTCAATCAAGAAGTAGAGACTTACCTAAGAATCTACTGTGGAGCTAACCCAACTTCTTGGACGGAGAACATTACTTTTGCAGAATTTGCCCACAATCACTGCCCTCACTCCGTTACGAACAAGTCACCCTTCTTTCTCATGATGGGTTATGAACCTCGTTCCCTTCCCTCCATCATTTCTGACTCAGACCTACCAGCTGTCGAAGAACGGCTTAGACTTCTCATGTTCACTAGAGATGAAGCCCTTGCTGCACATGCACTAGCACAGCAAGTAATGAAGAACCGAACAACAAAGAATTTCACACCTTTCTAGAAAGGATAAAAGGTGTGGTTAGAAGCACAGAACTTATGACATTCTGTACAGAACCCGAAATTCACACCCAAATGAGAAGGACCTTTCATTATCACTCAGATCTATTCCCTCTTATCCTACAGACTCCGACTCCCACAGACATGGAAGATACACTCCATGTTTCACACTTCTCTCTTATCACTCTATCATGAAAATAGCATGTACAGGGAAAACTTTCCCAAACCCTCTCCTGACCTCATTGCTTTGGAAGAACAATTTTAAATTGAGCAGATATTAAAACATCGAGGACTGCCCAATAACCAATCCTATCTAATCCAATGGAAAGGCTATCCACTGGAAGACGACTCCTGGGAGCTGGAACGGAACTTAAGAAATGCCAAGGCCATTCTAGAAGTCTATAAAAAGGCTCACCCAAAAATGTTCCCTCCCAAAACTACCCCTCCTAAATGACAACTTTTTCCAGTGCCTCCTCCGTGTACACCTATGACCTCCACAATGTTACTTGACCCCCATTCGCTGACTTTTGTGTTCCTCTTGAAGGGGATACGTTCGAATTCCTAGTCTCTCATCTCAAAGACCCACATCTTGCCCTCGCTCTAGATGCTTACTTTGATGATGACTCTGCCCTAGGGCTGCTACTCATGGCCTATAACCAATACACTGCTATCCATGCCCTAGTCCATATCTTTGAACAAGACCCCATTCTCCCATGAGATTTACCTCTAGTTTTCACCACTCTCTCTAATAGATTAGCTGCCTTGTAGTGGAACATTGTTGGCACGTTACACCAGTTGAACCTGTCAGAACTTGTTGCAGATATTGACCACTCCTTATGATTGCAAGCCAACCGTCAAACCAAACAAGAATCTTCACTACCAGTGCCCTCTTCTTCCTCTCCAATTCCAATTCCTCCCCCTATCTCTTCGACTCCTTCTGCCAACTCCACTCCTCTTACTCCAAATGAGGAAGCCACATTTCTGTGAACCATGGATCAGATAGAACAAGCTAGACTAGCCGAACAATTGTGTATCCAGACTGGTCCTCCACTACAACCAGATCATCCATGTTATCGGGATGCATGCTTCGTTTGTCGATGACTCAGCCATTTAAAAAGAGATTGCAGAGAGTATACTTGTCCTCACTGTCACTATCAGAAACCAGGACATCTCCCTTCTCTCTGTCCCAACAATGACAAGTATATCTGCCTCTGATGCCATCATCGTGCTCTGGGTCACAGACCCACATTTTGTCCTACCACCAGATGATCCCCTACCTGCTCCTCTCCTTTGTCTTCTTCTTCTTCTCGTCAGAGTCACTGATCTAGTCCAGCTCTTCATCTTCTGAAAGGTCATATCATCCTGCACCAGAACAGTTAATCTATACCATGACTGACCATATACTTTCTACCATCTGAGAAACTATGGAAGTTGTCATGAACACTACCCAAGCAGTTCAACTGAGCATTGACTGCATGCAATGCCAAGTAGATGAACTGGAAGCAAGAGAGCTGAGTCCTACCTTATCCAATCAGGCTGATGCAGGATGGGAAGTCCCAGCCTGGATGAATGAATCCTCGATGTTGATAGGATCCTCAACTCTTTCCACCACCGCCCCCCTTCCTCCCACTACTGTCACCACAATGTACATCGACTATGTCACTCCTCCAACGACAGACTACACAGATCAGTATGGAGGCTCTGACTATGACCCAGACCCATATGATGCTGAAGCTGTCACAAACATGACAGGTTCCCTAGGCTATAACCATGAACAACTATATTGAAAGTATGATGACTTTCACTGTACTAAGGAGGTAATGTTATGTTTTATCCTCTATTCTCTTTGCTACATCTTTATCTTTCCATGATTCTTCCTTTTCCAATCATCTGATAACCTTTCCATGATCTTGTTTCTTCTTCTCTTTGATTGGATGCTATTTCCCTTCTAGGTCTTACTTCTCGAAGGCCTTGTGTCCCCTCTATTTCCTTTGATCCAATGGTTGCTATGATATGATAACTATGACTCCTTCTGATTCATAGTGACTCATTCCACAGCAGACACAGCTTGGTCTATGCACCATTCTGATACCTACTTAGATCAGCACATTGTACTGAGTAGTCCCTAAGCTAGATCTCCCTTGTATATTTCGATACTCAGTCGATCTATCCATTGGTTTCTCCAGCCTTTGCTCTGCAGAGTGACTAGACAACTATGCTTCATCAGAACTTAGAAACTACAACCAAGTCCTCCACTTTGTGAGGCAGATATCTTCTACTCGAAGACCAATGATTCAGAACCCCTTCAAGGGCTATGCTCGTCTCTACCCAGGCTAAGCGTAACACTCAGTCACCTTTTTATATACAAAGTCTTGTGCAGCTCATAGTTCACTTACACTTCCAGGCTCGAAGCCAGGTGAATCATGAAAAACATAGCCAGTATGGTTGGTAAATATGAGTTCATCCTCAATATTCTGATCCCCACACTTGTTGAAGTTTGAGTATGATCAATACTACCAGGCTGGTTGACTGATCTTGTCAGTGATACTAAGATGGACCTATTTGAACAATAAGACAGTACTTGGAGGAAGGCAACCAGTGCAAACCTCTTCATGATCGCCATCTCTCATTCTATAAATCTTTGGGCTCTCCATCATTTCACAGACTCTTTGTAAGATGGATGTTTTCTCTACATTTGTATGACCAACAATGAGGACCCAGAATTTGATGTCCAGCTTGCAAAATTTCAAGGGTTTCTGGCTAATGTCTTCTGTGGATGAAAAGCTAACAGCTGAGATAGATGGGTGGGTAAAAAAGGGATGTTCTAGAGTACTATCATAAGGACTCAATTCAATCTCTATGTTGAGAATATGGTATTCTAATTCAGAAATTCTATTTCTAAGCTATATTCCAGAGTATTCTATGATCAGTCAGAAAACCTGACTCATGAAACATTGCTAACACAATTCATATTATAGTAGCATTAATCATCATAGATAAGCTCTCTTTTAGCTATTGGTTGAGATAAGAGTAGTTTCTGCTATTGGCTTTATCTTTACTATGCTGATTCATTGTAGTTCTTACACCTTCCATAGTGTTCTGTTTCCTTACTATAATTAGTAGGAGATTACTACAGATACCAAAAGTGTTATGAAACCTCCTATTTTTCCCTATTTTATTCTGATTTTTCCAGCATTTGATCTTTACTTTTCAGATCACATGACTTTAGCTTATTCAGACTTCTACTCTTCATAGTCACGTGACATGTCATGTGACCAATTAGGCAATCTGGTCCAGGCCCATGACTCAGCAAGTCATGTGACCTGCTCTAGACCCAATGATGTCATAAGTGACATCATTTGTTCCATAGCATTCTAACCAGTAGCATTAGTTGCTCTTATCTTTCGCTGACTGATACTGTAATACTTCCAGCCAATGGCTGATTGGACTCTTATCATACTATAGTTGTTAGCCAATAGCATTTACCTCTCTCATTAATTTGAACCTTAGTTAATGTAGCATAGCATGGTCTGTGCATAGATAGCTGTAATATAAATACCAGGGTGAGCAAC
>JBBPKO010000181.1:28211-45692 GCA_038089295.1 Xerocomus amazonicus
GGACTCTTATCATACTATAGTTGTTAGCCAATAGCATTTACCTCTCTCATTAATTTGAACCTTAGTTAATGTAGCATAGCATGGTCTGTGCATAGATAGCTGTAATATAAATACCAGGGTGAGCAACAACTGGAACCCCCAGTCTTGTTCACTTGGGCATTATCTGAGATCTAAAAACCAGGCCAGTACAAGTGTGTGACTACTCCCATTATCCTTGCCCCAGCATTCACTTGAGTGTTGGTGTTTCTGTTACTATTGTTCTACCACAGTTCAGTCTCTATGGTTTTCAATCTTGTTTCAGAAAGCCCTATAGTATTTAAGACTGAGAATGTCACTCAGTCTTTAGAATCTTAACACATTCTACTCTGATTCATTCTGAGCCATAGCTCTACAATAAAACTCTCAACTTATCCTTGATTCAAGCCACTAGTATCAGTGAGTACTCACACTATTGGAGACAATAGTATCTCCAATAGTAGCAGAGCAAAAGTGGCAGGGATCAGTGGGAGTACTCACTGATACTAGTGACTTGAATCAAGGATAAGATGAGAGTTTATGAAGAGCTATGGCTTGGAATGAATCAAAGTAGAATGTGTTAAGATTCTAAAGACTGAGCGACATTCTCAGTCTTAAATACTACAGGGCTTTCAGTATCTGTAGTAATCTCCTACTAACTATAGTAAGGAAACAGAACACCATGGAAGGTGTAAGAACTACAATGAATCAGCATAGTAAAGATAGTGTTATGAAAATAGACATTTTCTATAGATTTTTCAATTTTTATTTTCTTTATGTCGCAGGACTAGCCTCTGACTAGTGTCAAGCTGTAGTGACCACCACTGGGTCATAGTCCTAATACCCTTTACTTTGAATCTCTCAGTCTAGTGACTAAGCCCATCACATGACCAGTCATCTGATCTCATTAGATAATCAATCCAGATCTGGGATGTCATCAGCACAATCATGTCATCATCCGGCTAAGTCCAGAACCCATATGTCAGCTATGACATCATTTGTTGCCGAGTCTAGATCTGATGACATATCTATAATATCATCTGATTCTGTTTCTTCTATGACATTCCAGCCAATAGCATTAGTTGCTCTTATTGCAAGGCTGACAGATCACCAATAGTACTGAGCCTATGGCAATACTCACTCATCCTCTGATCACTAATGACTAAAAGCTCCAAGCCAATGGTTGTCATCCCTCGATGGAATTCTGAACCCTTTACCCATTGCTGCTTATCAGTTATATCTGAACCCTCAATCCTGTGAGAGTCCACAGTACTCCATTAGTGCTTAGCCAATTGCATTAGTCTCTCTAGTATCTGGATTACCAATGTGCTATATCAGCCAGCCAATAAGTAAGCACTTACACATCTCTGCAGTAGGATATTAAGGGAATAGCTAATGGCCTTATTCTCTCAGTATGACATGTAGAACTCCTGAGTCTTTTCACTTTCCATCTTCAGACTTCTGACTCAGGATGACACATCATCCCTTATTTCTATTTCATTCCACAGTATTGTATTCTTAGTGTACCAATAGCATTAGTTTCTCATCTCATACTCTGTACTAGTAGCCAATAACATTACTTACTCATCATTTACTGGAATCTTAATTAATCTAGCATAGTATGGTCTGTGCATAGATACCATTAATATATAAACAGGCTGAACATGACTGGTAACCCCAGTCTTGTTCACTTGGACTTTATGGGTAATTCCCTAGTCTTAACAAGTTAAGCTGTAAGTACTCTCTCCCACCAGGGATTGTACCTCTACTGTTCACAGGGGACTGGCTGTGGCTAGTCCATCCCTTCGGTAGCTATTCTGTATACTCATCACTCTTATTTCCTTGCCTGGAGCTCTTCATTGGGTTACTATGTATCCATTCAGAGTTCAGTTAATGACTTCACCACAGGTCCAATTCCCTGCTCAGTATTAGAGGGATCCTGTTTCAGATAGAGCCAATAGCAGAAACTACTCTTATCTTAACCAATAGCTAAAAAGGAGCTTATCTGTTATAATTTTCTGTAGCGTTACACCAAGTAGTCATTCTCAGTATGCTCTATCACCTAACATTCATCGTCCTCACCCTATCCTTCGTATGCCCTACTCTGCTGGTAGTCACCTATACCCTCCTGGCTGTTCCCCTTATTCGCTTGGCAGTCCTTCTGGCAGGACCCCTATGCATTTCCCCTATCATCTTCCTTGTGCTCCATGTCCCAGACCAGTAAGCCCTTGCTCTGTGTCCTATTGTAGTAATACCCTTTGCCCATGGGATACCCTTTACCCTATTCCCCATTTAGGTGTCTTCCATTTGATACGCTGTATGCTTCTCTTCTTCTCCTGTGTACTTCTCTTCTCCACAGTATGCTTCTCTACTATACATGTCTGCTTCCCTTCTTATGGATGACCGTTCCCATATAACCCTTGACCCAGGGTTATGGACCACTACCATATACATACATACATAGCTTGGTCTGTGCACCATTACCTATAGTATAAGTATATACGTACACGAGGGGAATGTTCCTCATCCATATTCTCACTGTTACACGGTTGAACCATCTTCACAGGGTTAGGCCTAGGAACCTAACTCAATACTATCTTTTTTTATCATTCTCTTGGATCCCGTCATCTACAACCTCCATCCTGGAACCCTTCCTCAGAGATCCCCTTTGGAATACGCCATCTGAAGGCCTCCAATTCCAGGATATAGCTAAGTAGTATTCAAGATGATCAATGTTGATGTCTTTCCATCTCAAGGAAGTAGACTCGTGACAAAAGAATATGGATCCTCATCATACTGTGCTAATAAGCCTGTACTAATCATCAACACCAAATTCCCCATTGAATCAATATGTTCTTTCATCACTCGACCCTCCCTCCATATGAACCAGTGACAGCTTCCTCTCAACAAAGTTCGGGGTCAACTACACCAGAAACCCCAGCTTGATCTCTATATGACCGACCTTCTGGAAGCTCTTCACAAGCAAGTCCATCTTGCCCTCATCACTATGGCCCTAGGCCATCCACCCCCCATCTCGCACAATTAATATGAGACATATCTCAATCCCCAGGACAAGAGTCCACTATCCAACCAGCGATAGCGTGCTCGCCAACGACCACTCTAGAACGTGTCCATCAATGGATGGCATGAGAAAGACAGGAAGAAGAACAAAGAAACTGGTATGCACTGTTGGCACAGGAACAGGAACCTGAAGAAGAAGAAACGGTGGTAGGATCTCCACTGGAATTATATGTAATTACCCCAAGTCATCCCATCTCCTCCAAACAAGCTCCTCCACCTTCTGTAAGGGCAGTTGGTCCCTCCGCTGCACCATGACTTTCACCCATGACCCCATTACTCCCTACATCATTTCTTGAACCATGAACCCCCATGGAACCATTGTCATCATTGTCGGATGACAATGAAACCCCTTCCCTATCTCCACCGTTATCCTCCATGGATGAAGGGAGACCCGAATCCCCTGTCCTCCTGGGCCACTTCGTCATAGACAACAACAATGAACTTACGGCCGCTTTACCCAGGGATTTCTCTGGTCTTGCCAAGGATACGACAATTTGGCCTATCCAGATGGATGGTCATTTCTCCTTAAATGAAGGACTATATGATGATGCTGCTAAAGGGTTCGTCTTCCTCAATAAGATGACAAAGGGGAGAGGACCAGCTTTTGCTGAACACTGGTACTAGATTATCCAGGAAAAAGGAGAAGAATATCGGGGACGACTCTATCAAACGATCAAGGACGATTTTAGAAAGATGTTCTTCCCCTTTAACACACGAGAGGAAGCTTGCCGGAAACTCAAGCATCTTCACCAAGATCTGTCAAAACCAGATGGTTTTTCCCTCTATTCGACCTCATTTCAACTTCTTGCCACATGATCAGAAGATCAAGATGATTCTTCCCTAATTGATTCATTTGCTGCTAGGCTTGACCTGGAACTCGCTCACATGATTCTCTCCATGCCACTCATACTGAACACCCTCACTGATTGGTGTTCTGCTGCTTCCACATTTCATGCTCAGCAGCAATGACTGGCTGATCTCTGTTGCCCCTCAATCATTGTCCTGATGAATTGGCGATGACCTACTCCCTCCAGATTGCCAATCGCTACCTCTCCCTCCCCTGAACAGATCGCTCGCATCCAACAAACCAGTATTCCACCCCAGAAGGTGGCATCACCTCCTGTTGTCCTTCCTTTGGGAGTATCCTCCCTTCCAAGCTTTGACGATTGCTATCCTTGCCTCCCATTACCCTTGCGATCCATCATGAAATCACCTCCCTCTGCACCAGAGCTGTTTGTGATGCCTTCTCCCTCCTGGTGTGCAGAATATCTTCATTCTGCTGTCCCTTCACCTGGTCCAATCCCAAAGTAATATACTGAAGTTGCTATCCAGACCACCCTCTCTCTTTTGGTATCCCCCCTCGACATCAATGTGGCTCCTGCCGAGACCTCCTCTCCCTCTCTCTCTTCCACAGCATCCCCCCTTATTGATGTCGTCCTCCCTCTGTCGCTTCCCTCTTCCCCTCTCGTTGCTGGGGGACTTGTCCTTACACCGCCCTCTCCTCCCGTCACCGGCGGTCTCCCCCTTGAACTGCTTTCTCCCCTCGTCACCAATGGAGTCGCCATCTCTCCACTGCCACTGTTTTGTGGTGATCTTGTTGATGTCTTGACCCTCTCTGCACCAGTTTCCCTCGCTGAGGCACTGCTCTCCGGGAAGCCCCTCTCTGCTCGGTGGCTCTCTAAACTTCACACGATTTGTGCCACAATTCCTCACCATCCCTGTCTCGCTTCCACTGGCCTCGCTGCTGTCCGCTCCCTTCTCATCACCCCCTCCTCCCCCTCCTTATTGGATACCCCACTCGCTCCTTTGCAGTCTCCAATCCTTTCTCCCCGCATTGTTTCTCTTCTGTCTTTGGTCACCTCCTCGCCGGTCGCCACCCCATTGCCCTCTCACTGCCCTTCCCCTGCACCTTTCTGTCCTTCCCTGTAGCTCAACCTCATCATCTCTCCACACCTTTCCTGGGCCAATGATACCGCCAATGATGTATTCCTCTCTGGCCCCCTTTCATTCACTGCCATGCCTGCCTCTCCCTTTCCGGCTGATATGTTCAACAACTATCTCGCTGACCTTGCTCCCTGCCACCTCTCTGGCGAGGACCGCTGCCATGCTTTCCTCTTTTTCTCTTCCCTTCCATTGTTGCCTGCTGCATGCTCTTCCCCTTCCCTTTCCTTGTTGCTCTCATTGTCCCCTCGACCCCTCTGCATCCTTGGCATCCCTCTTCTGTCCCTGTCTTCCCTGGTCCTTCCTTTCTTGGCCAGTCTCTTGAGCCCATGGTTTACAGACTTGATTCTACTGTCTCCTCCCTTGTCGCCCCCTATCCTCGTCTGTCCACAGTGGGTTCCCTCCTCATCTGTGTGTCTTTCTCCCCTTCTGTTCTCTCCCTTGTCCTCTACTAGGTTCTTCTGATCTGTTTTGTTGTTCTCCATCGTCGGTGCCTCCAGTGTTGTCTGGAGGATGCATTTCCTCTGTCTCCATCCTTCCCAATGACCCTTAGCTCCCCCCATCTTCCTCATCTCTTGTCTTCTCCCTCGAATTCTGTTTCTCTTTCTGTTTCTCTAAATGTGTACTCTTATGGAAGGCCCTAAGCATGGCTTTAAACTGCTGTCTCCTCTCTTCCAGTTCTCCAGTATAGCCCTCAGCATGGCATAAAACTGCTAATAGTCCTACAAAAAGAAGGAAAACAAAGAAAACCGTGGGTCCAGCATGACCTTAAACTGTACTCCTCCCCCTCCTGTCATGGCATGACCATCATGTTGTTAAACTGTCACTCCTGGGTTGGAGTTCCCCATACCCCCATTCACACCTTAGATGTGAGCAGTTATAATACAAAATTAAATAACCATAGGATCTGGGTAGGTCATTAAACTGCCTCGGGCTTAACTGCTCATGTGGGTATGGTTAGCCCACAGTTTCCTCGTCGGAGGTCAAGCAAGGTTGGCACTCTTTGCTCTACCCCTCCTCCTCTCCCCCTCATCTGTCCCGGGTCTGGCAAACCTGTCTTGTATGATTTCTCTGGATAGTCTTCCTACACAAAGTAAAACTGCTCCTTCTCTCCTCCCTCCTGGCCTTGAGGTATGGTGTTACATTTTTCTGTAGTACTACACCGAGTGGTCATCCTCGGTACACTCTACTGCTTAACATTCATCATCTTAACCCTATCCTGCATACATCCCACCCTGCTGGTAGTCGTATATACCACCCTAGCCGTACCTCTTCTCCAGTTGGCAGTCCTTATGGCAGGACCCCTATGCTTTACCCCTATCTGTTGCCTCGTGTTCCATATCCTGGACCAGTAAGCCCTTGCCCCATGTCCATATGTAGTATTACCCTTCACCCTGGCATTACCCTTTGCTCTATTCCGCCATGGGCTGTTCCTGTTCCGCTCCCATATGCTTCTCTTCTGCGCAGCACACTTCTTTATGCTTCTCTGCTGCGCAGCCTTGCTTCTTCTGTTCCACAGCATGCTTCTCGCTCCGCATGGCTGCTTCCCCCCTTTCGACGGATGACCATTCCCGTACAACCCTTGACCCAGGGTTATGGACACTTCCATATACGTACTTACATAGCATGGTCTGTGCACCAATACCAGTAGTATAAGTACGTATGTACTCGAGAGGAATGTCTCTCATCTGTATTCTCACCAATACAGGGCTAGGCTTAGGCATCTAGCTAAATACTATCTTCTCTTTATTGTTCCCTTGGATCCCATCACCTACGACCTCCATCCCGGAACCCCTCTTCTGAGATCCCCTCTGGAATACACCAATAGAAGACCTCCAGACACCAGGATAGAGCTAAGTCATATCCAAGATAGTCAACATTGACATCTTTCTGTTCAAGAGAGATAGCTCATAACATATGGCCCAAGAATTGCCTCTACCCCAGAATCCCCTCTTCCGGCCTCTTACACCTGACCTTCTCTTCTCCTCCAAATTGACAGCTTCCTCTGATAGAAGCACAGCACTCCTGATCCGCAGGACTCCCACCTTCCACCCTAGCAAAGCGGACTTCTCTCAAGAACCCCATCCTCTCCACTCCAGAATGCCGTGTTGGCTTCTTTTGAAAAGGCACCAGTGGCCTTCTTTTACTCACCCCTTCCTTGATGGTTTATAAGGATCCCCATGGAACGATGGCATCAACATCGTCCACCATGTCGTTCACCGTCTCTCACCCCCATGTTCACTCCTGTGTCAACCGTCACTTCCCCTCCACCGTCCTCAACCTCCCAGCACACATGTCTTTCCCACAAGACCTTAACCCATATGACTTCTTCACCATGATCTAAGTTTGTCATCGGAATCTCATTTGACAAGTTCGTAGTTGCCCCCACTGCTTGGAGATTTTCTTCGCTCAAACCATGATCGTGCTGGATGCCCTATGGATGGAGCATGTCTGTCCTACTCCAGATGACTCCTACCTTCCTCCAGCACTCTCACATTTTGAATCTCTCCCCTCTGTTCGGGCTTGGCACCCTCCCCTCCTTCCCTGTATGGAAACATCTCCCATCGCCTACACCTTCTATGAATTCATGCTTGCATGACAATGATCCCTCCAGGCTGTCTTCAGCTCCTCAAACCCTCCCACATTCACCGAAGTACAGGATCTCCTTGATGAAATAGAAGTCAAGTTCGTCTGCCTCCCTGACAACTCTCCCCTCTAGGGTTTTATTTTGGTTTTCCCTTAGGGTTTTTTGAGCTGGTGCTCGAAATCTAAAGACAGAGCTAATGTTACGATTTTCTGTAGCATTACACCAAGTAGTCATTCTTAGTATGCTCTATTGCCTAACGTTCATCATCCTCACCCTATCCTTCATATGCCCCACCCCGCTGGTAGTCACCTATACCCTCCTGGCTGTTCCCCTTATTCACTTGGCAGTCCTTACAGCAGGACCCCTATGCATTTCCCCTATTGTCTTCCTCGTACTCCATGTCCTGGACCGGTAAGCCCTTGCCCTGTGTCCTATTGTAGTAATACCCTTTGTCCATGGGATACCCTTTACCCTATTCCCTATTTGGGCTGTCTTCCATTTGATATGCTGTATGCTTCTCTTCTTCTCCTGTGTACTTCTCTTCTCCACAGTATGCTTCTCTACTGTGCATGTCTGCTTCCCTTCTTATGGATGACTGTTCCCATACAACCCTTGACCCAGGGTTATGGACCACTACCATATACGTACATACATAACTTGGTCTGTGCACCATTACCTATAGTATAAGTATGTACGTACATGAGGGGAATGTCCCTCATCCATATTCTCACCGTTACACAGTTGAACCATCTACACAGTTGAACCATCTTCACAGGGTTAGGCCTAGGAACCTAACTCAATACTATCTTCCTTTATCGTTCCCTTGGATCCCGTCATCTATGACCTCCATCCTGGAACCCTTCCTCAGAGATCCCCTTTGGAATATGCCATCTGAAGGCCTCCAATTCCGGGATATAGCTAAGTAGTATCCAAGACAATCAACGTTGACGTCTTTCTGTCTCAAGGAAGTAGACTCATAACATTATCTATGATGATTAATGCTACTATAATATGAATAGTGTCAGCAATGTTTCATGAGTCAGGTTTTCTGACTAATCATAGAATACTCTGGAATATGGTTTAGAAATAGAATTTCCAAATTAGAATACCATATTCTCAACACCCACTGATCTCTACCACTCTTGCCCTGCTGCTATTGGAGATACCATTGTCTCCAATACCCTGACTCAAGGGCCAAGTGAAAGCCCACCATGGCTAATGGCAGGAACACTGAGGGATTGGGCAGGACAGAACTTGACCATGATCTATATGCAATTATGAGGTGTGAAGACAAGGGGTGACTATGCTATATCTACACAGTGCAGCAAGATACCAGTATACCTCTAATACTGTGAACAACAACACACTTCATCACTTTGCTAGCCTTCTGAGATTTCCCTTGCAGTAAGATCATTTGTTATGTTAGCCCCTTGGAGGGAGATGTACGAACGCAGCTTGTCTTCCCTTATTGAGGTTCGATCCCCTCCAAAACGGCGCACATCCAGCGCTATTGGCGAAACATGTTTACCACTTCTCCGCAACCATTCGATCACCTGGCTTCTCCTATACAGCACGAAAGCGTACGTCCTCGTCTGTCTCCCACCACTTAGTGCGAGAATCCAGTATGTCATTTAGCTTTGGCTGACTGGGTGTGCGGGTGGGTGGATGTCGCTAAAAGCAATCCACAGCATCGTACCAAGCGTTTGTATGGTAAGTGTTTCGGAGGCCGTCAAATAGGAGCTCATCGCTTTGAATTTAAAAGTCACGACACAATTGCTTGACAAAATTGGTTCTGCCCGATCCATGTCGTGTCCGTGTCCGCAACCCAAAATTTACAGAGACATAAGTGGGGGCTGACTGAAAGAGTGACACATGCGCTCCGAGCTGGCACATCCCAGTCTTGATCCTGGGCACCATTCGAAGGATGAGCTGATGGTACAAGCAATGGAAACTTGTACGTCGTGTCAGGCGCTTGTCTAACTTCACGAATATTCAAGATCCAGACAGAACATGTTGCAAAGGAGATGCGCGATCTAAGGACGATTTACGGAGGAACAAGGCACTGAAAGTAGGTCATATCGCAAGAACCCGACAGTTAAACCGTTTTACATGCCTGATGGAGATTGCCGGTGGACCCAGGTGAAAGATGATCCTTTTTTGATTTTTGAACCTTGACCCTTTTTTGAACCTTGACATGTCCCCTATAGTGGGAACGCCAACGAGGCTTACAGAAGAATTTCGGCGACATGAAATCGCCCTCTGAGGGTATGCGATGTTTGAGTGGCGAAGACGTGTGCGATCCTACTCACAAGTCAATGAGTATATGGCCGGTTGACACTTAGCTTCAGCCCTTATACCCTGGCAGTTCATCGGAGCCCCACGTTGTCCGGACTCCATAATCCGCAACTCGAGCTAAACAACGGCAACGCACTTGAAATATTTGAGAGGCCACATCGCTGCATGTCATTCCCACACCTAGTTAAGTTACCCGGTAAGATAATCTGTCTTGAAATTACATTACAACGGCTTTCTCTCTCTTTGCGTTAGGTTACCAATATCTGAGCAGTAAAGCCTAAGGCCTAATGTGAGAGACACATGGAGCTATTGATAAACGTCAAGATCTGTATAAACCAAGCACGTCGTTAACTTTGGGCACAGAGAGGCACATTCAACGTACCAAGCGGGGTCGGACATCGACAATATCTCCTGGCACCAGGAAAATCACTCATTCATCGTTCTTGCAATCGAAATCGCCAATTTCCCTTTGTGGAAGAGACGCCCAATATCAAAACCGATGTCAATGGGGCTCAAGGAAGACCCAGCACACCATTCTGCCTCCAATCTTCATAACTCCCGCTCTCCTGCACCGACATGACGAGCGTCGGGTCAGCGATCCCCGGGCGGAGCGCGTCCAGTAAGTCGAGAATAAAGATACCGGTCGTGATCGACGGATCTTTAAACGATCAGATCGTCGGCCGTTCTCAAGCTCGCTGGACAGTCGTATTGGCCCATTTCAGGATTTCCTGGCGGTAATCGGTCGGCCTGAACCGAAAGGGGCCTATAAGGGTCTTGGTGATGTTTGATCTGGTCCCCAACGTGAGAGAGATGAGGGAGGTGAGAGACGCAAACGCACCGCATGAGTTGCTACACGAGACCGAGCACGAGGGTTCGTGCCCCATCGACAATATCTACCCGACGAGATGCATCCCGTTCTGCTTCCCAAGCTCGACAGCATAATTGGTGTTTTCGGCCTGCTTCAACCGCGAAAGTGCACTCTAGTTTGGGGTGATCCCAATGTCTCCCCGTGGTTCCTCACTCTCGCCGAATGATGGCCTCGGTGAATGCGCCGGCGTCTGTCCGTACGCGCCCGTCTCGGGCTTGGAGACACCCCGCCAGACGACCAGCCCGGGCAAGATCTTGTCGAATGCCCGAAGGATGGTCAACCCATCCTTGAGGTTTACAAATAAGCTGGACACCCCCGGCTCGACCTCGAGGGAGTTGAGCCAGAGTGTGAACAAGGGGGCCTCACGCTTGTCCTCTGCATCAAAGTCCTCAACCGCTTGATAGCCCTTGGCTTCTTGCTCGTCAAGCGGTGCGAGGCCGGGCCATGTGTTGAAGAGGTTGGCAACAAAAGCAAAGTTGAGGCGCGGATTGCCGGCAAAAGAGATAGCGTGAGGTACTTGCGGCAACCAATCGCCGCAGCGTTCTGAAGGACTCGTTATGCGCATTGCCGGAGATCGCGTGTTTGGAGTGAAGCACGGGAGCATTCGTCGGGCCTGAGTTGGCTAAGGAGGATGGTGTAGCTTTCGCCATCTTCATGTATGAGGCAGGCATAGCCAATCCTTCATCGATCTCTTTGCAGTCATGGTGCGACCTCCGGGTCCACTTGAGGTATTATCCTCAAGCCGGCGACTGTACAGACAGAGATCGGGATGCGTGGAAGGGGACGAGGTTTAGTGTCAACGCAAATCATCCGACAATGAAGTTGAAAACCGCGCCGGACATTACAGCGTAAGAACGGAAGTCGTCGCATCTCGTGAAGTCGAACGACACCTGATGTGAGCAACTCTAGTCCGTCGAGAAGAGTTTGAGGTGGATCTTCTGCGTCATCCTCTTCAGAGGCCTCATGTAGATGTTCGTCCGCACGTTGACTGAGAACATCCTGGAAATCGTTATTGCCAGAGTGCATCATGTATGAAACTACTTCTTTCGGCCTGCCTGCCTGTTTCGATGCGCCAGACACCAATATGGCTACGACCGACCACCTCGTATCTGGCAATAACGGCAACCCCACCCAATGCACTCTACTGCGGACGAGAGGACGAACTGAAGAAAATGGCACAAGGATGACGGACGTGTGTGCCACAACGGGGTTTGGTTGGTGAATACGGCCCAACGGCGCTATGATGGCCCTCTGGAACTCCCATCACCGCCCGTTCACCCCCCTTGTTCCCACTCCTTCACCCACTCTTCCGGAACAGAAAAAAGAAAAGTCGCTATTTCAGCTGCTGAGCAACGTGCGTCATACCAACCCCGTTGGGACGGATCTGCCCATGATAAGGCATCCCCCAGTTGATTCGAGTATTGAACTGAACGAAGCGCGATGAAAACGCAGCTCGGGTGGTTCCAAACAAGGTAGGGATCCATTGTCGAAACGTGTTATCTTCATGGCATTGTGGTCTATACCATGTTCAGCTTGTGGATGAGATGGGATCGTGGTGTCGCTGTGTGCTCCGCGTTCCCGTGGAAGGGTGCAACCCCTGACTGTGATCGAGACAGATGAGCCTGGCGCATCAAATGCCCTGTCCCTTCCCCCTTTAAATGGCATTATCTTGCTAAGTGCCTATTCATGAGTACCGACTAGCGGATCGGGTTTTGTGCATTGACTAATAATGTGAGAGATTGACGAGGGGGTGGTGTGTGCAGTTGAGAAAAACATTGGTAATCTGGAACCGTCCATTGCAAACAAACAACAAACACCTTTACGGGTGGCCCTAACGAAAGTAAAATCATGAAACGATTAGATTGAAGGAATGTGTCAAGTTACTCTGAACGAGCAAGCTAGAGTATATACAATGCGTTTCGGTTACCATATGCAAGTCTCAGTTCTCCTGCTCTTCTTCGGTCATGATGCGCGTCAGTATTCTTGTAACCGCGCCAGCGATCGCCTGCGCAACTGCTTGCTGAGATAATTGGATTTTGGGTAGAATGCGCGTGTTGAATTTATCAGGGTGAAAGCGCAAGGTCTCTGCTTTGACTTTGTCCCGTGCAGTCTTCCCTTCGACACCAGTTCGTTGGGGATGGAACAAGAACGTTCGAACACCCTGATACGTGATCTGCTCCACACAAGACACGACACCAAACATGGGCCAGGGCATCTCCCACACATTGAGGGGCGGTAGGATGTCTCTCGTTCGGAGCTCGTTCCACTTGCCCTCGTATAGCAAAAGTTGCTGGCGCTCCTGCTCGGCCTTTTCAGTGGCATGACGCGCCTGTTCGGCTAGGCGGGCTTGTTCTTGTCTGGCGAAGCGTTCGCGTTCTCGACTGTAGAGACGCTCCCTTTCTGCGTGAAGGAACCGTTCAAAAGCGTCTCGCTTGCGTCGGAATTCGCGTAGGTTCTCTTCAAACAGGCGCTTCTCCTCTCGGCGTTGACGATCCCTTTCTTGTTGTCGGCGCAGTTCTTCCTCTCGAAGTTGACGTTCCTTCTCTTGCTGTTGGCGTAGCTCTTCCTCTCGTTTTTGGCGCTCCTCTTCCTCCTTGGCTTTGCGGGCGAGCTCCTGGTGAAAAACACGTTCCTGTTCTTCTCTAAGCTGGCGCTCTCGAGCTTCATGAGCGCGCTGGCGTTCAAGGTCCGCTTGCAACGCGCCCTCTTCCACGCGTTGAAAATATGCCTTCTTCTTCTCTTCCTGTGCATGAACGAACGCCTCCACGGTCTTCTCTTGGTCCACCATCGCCTCCTCATCCTGACAGGCTCCCCACATCTCAGCGGCAGCCTCGTCTCTCGCTCTCCGCTCCTTACGGCGCCCGCGCCCTTCGGCCGCCGCGCGCGTGATACGCTCGCGGCACTGCTCTAGATCCTGCGTCAGCCCCTCGTTGAACTCGAGCTTTTGCAGCTGTTCAAGAAAAATCCTGTCCTCAGCCGTGACGTGGTCGGCCTGCATCACCCTCCGGGCATCCTGCCGGAGCTGCGCAAGGCCATGGTGTCCGCGGGCGCGGCGGCGCTCGTGCTGGACACGTACACGCTTGCGCGCCGTGTCCCGCTTATCCTTGGCGTGCTGTGCGCGGCGGTGGTGTGGGAGGATGCTGGAGTTGTCGCGGTTGTTGTGCGAGAGGCGTTTGGATTTGTGTTTGGGTTTGCGCGGCGGTGATCGTGGCATCGGGCCCTTGGCGGCCGCGTCGGGGTCGTTGGCCTTGGAGAAGTCGCCTTGGTGGCAATCGGTAGCCGGTGTGGACGGATGCGCGAGGGGCTCGCGGCTAGTGAACGACAAATGACCTGGGAAGTGTAGGGAAGGAAGGGAGTCCCTTTCGAGAGGGCGCGGACCCTTGACAGGGCTGTTCAGGGGGCTCGGATCGGGAGAACCCAAGTCGAGTCCCTGGAGCATGTCGAAACATCGCTTTGGACTAATGTAGTCCATGATCCTGATACGCGCAGGGGACGACTGGGGGGTAGACGGCTTACTCGATTGATACGGCGCACGCGTGGCGAACATGTCTGAGAAAGACCAGGGGATTATTAAATGAAAAAAAAAAAAAAAGTGACTGGGGCTGACTTACTCGGCTAGGGACAGTGGCACTAGTGGGACGGAATGACTCGGTGTTCTTGAGTGGGTTAGTATGATGCGCAGAGGGAATTGTTCCTGTGTCTTATACTAGGAATGGTCAAAGCACCACTCTCATCCCATTTCAGTGCATCAATCGCTGAGCCTACACACGTGCGGCGGTCCTCGCATTAGGATTATTGTATTCACCACAGGATAACTCTGCGAATGCTTGGATTCTATCAATTTCTCCGAATGTGAGCACAATCCATCGGTCGGAGAACCACTGAATCCTATAGGAAACAATCAAATACCCACACACACCTGACACTTGTCTTCAAAGAAATCGTGGCGAGGGCTCCCGAATGGAGAAATAGGGGGCATTAGCCGTAGTGGGCGGTAACTCCATGCGGATTACCAGGCAAGGGGTGACTTACCGCCCGGAACATGGCAAAGGAGTCAAGTTCCTACGAAGTACACGTGTTCTACGAGTCAAATCAACCTGCATGACAACAGATCGCTGATGCCCGCCGGTTCGAGGTGCCTGCAGGTTGTGGGCTGTGGTCCAGCGCGCCACTTGGGCCATCAGTTTCCATAAATGGAAAATAGCCCCTGAGTATGACGGTTTCCACGAGGTACTCCGAGGGGCTATATATATATAACCACAAGACAAAGCGTGGAGAACAAAGACAAAAGACCACACTTCAAAGAAAACGCTGTACACAGAAACTATTTGAACAGAGCCGCATAACAAGCACCAAACGCCTACCTCCTACCCCACTTCCACACCAACATCACTGAGTACGTTGTTTCTTCCCTCCTCGCCACTCGTAAATCTTCATTTGAGCAAGTATACAGCATGGCACCCCAGACTCGTAGCACGGCCAAGTCATCTCCAGGCCGCTCGACCCGCAACAGTATATTCGGCAGGTCACCGATAATGGAGCCTCGCAAGAGTTCGACCCATACATCCCCAGCCAAAACTGCGCTAGCGCAGGAAAAACGAGCGCAAGGAAAAGTAACGACCAAAGCCAACGGTACAAAAGGTATCCCATGGCTTGCATGCCGAGACGCCTACGGAGTCCTTACCTCGGTTGCCGTGTCCGATACCGGCGAAGGCGTCCATGTGCGCTGGTATTACCCCGAAGATGAAATTGAGGTCGACGAAGATGACAAGGACGTAGAGATGATGCTGGCTGTCGATGAGAAGCGCGAGGTCACTCCTCAGCCAACTATGGCAGCTGCACCTAGCAAGGGTGCTCGCCCCTCATTCCCACAGACGCCGATGGCACCTCAGCCCTATGATGCCGGTTCTGTTATTCGAACTCCTGCCAAGAAAGCAAAACCACTCCAGCCTAGTCCTCCGCGTATTGGCGACAAGGGTATTCGCTGCATGTACCAGAAAGACGGGGTCCTTAGAGACTTCAATGGCGTATCCAGGGTAGTCCTCCGCCATCCAATAGGCTCCGCTGCAAATCTGTCGAGGGAGCAAGTTGAACGTCTGGAGAACGAGCGAGAGAAAAAAATCGTCCAAGTTCAGGTGCAAAAGCTGATGGCTGAAAGAGAGCAGGTGGTGGAAGAAGAGTTTTCAGACAGTGGCTACGAAGACGAGATGGAGACGGACGTTCCTCCACTCGAGTGCCGCCTTCAAAGGGAAGGGACAAATGATACTGTCCTTATTTCCCACCGTGATCTGTCCGACGAACCCCGAGTACCTATGGAAGGCGCGTCGATCGTCTTCAGAGGTCCAAACGGAGAGTTACTTGATCGCCACGGCCGTCAGATGCTTGGCCGCGAAGGAACCGTCCTCATTGACTCGACTTATACATCGCCAGGAAGGGCTTTAGTGGGGAAGGTCATGCCAGTATCGACGGGGATTGAGGATCACTCCAACCTTGATCGCTGCGCTAACGGAGTGAACGGAATGGGCCGTCCACGTCTCGGTCCAGAGGGAACCGAGCTCATCGATTAAAGAAACAACGATGTGACACCTCACAATGTCAGTATTATCATTTTTTCATTTGTGCGTAAGACCTACCAGTACTATCCCAACCCACTCATTTATCCCATACTGTACCTTTTGTTTGTAATAATTCCCGCATCCCAGGAACTGGATCGACATATTCTAATTGTGTAACACATCAGATTTCACAATAAATTATGTGGCTTTAACCAAGGACGCACGCTATCATCCACTGCCTCGCGTTTTGAAAAGCTCCTTGGTAACCGGAACGTAATTGCTTCCTGAGTCATTCCCATTACCGAACACCGGTTCCTAAAACAACGGTATCCTATTACTCGACGTGGGTCGCACACTGGTATATGTTAGGCAGATCGGAAAGCAGCTTCAGTAACATCCCAGAGGACAAAAGAAACACTCACACGGAATGAAATTCCCCCGTCGTAATGAACCTTCCTGAACTGGACCTGTCCAGGTGGTTTGTCTTTGCAGAGCACTAACGGTTGTGATAGCCCAGCGATGTACTGCCTGAGCCACCAATTTCTGAGGAGGGAACTGTTTTGTGGATGATAGGTCACCTTTTGGGAATGGCACCCACACAAGCGCACGTCCATGTTCACCAAGTGCAGGAGATAAATCACTCTGCGCCAAACTGAGAGGTAAGTGACAAGTTTTTAGTTGACAGTGTAAGAGGATGACATGGATTAAACCCTACTTTATTTTCCCACGATACCTTGAGTACCAACGACGATGGCATCTCCGCCAAAGCCATGGGAGCGGGCGGGCGTACAGCCCTCCGCCCCGCTACCCTTGTCGCTGCCATCAACGTCGATTGTACCAAAAACGACGACAACGGTGTCTACCTCTGAACCCCCTTCTGTCCCCGCCCGCCCAGCATCGCTGACCAACCCCTCAATGACCGTCTCGCCTTATTCGACTACCGCTTCACCCTACAACTCCCTCACATACTCACCATACTCGCGATTTGGCTCGACGTACTCTCCGTATGGAAACTCGTTATACGGGAATGGCCTGGGATATGGCGGGATGGGCGGGTATGGATATGGAGGATACGGAATGAATAGCATGTATGGTGGCATGCCAGGGATGGGTGGGGTGGGCATGTACCCGGGCATGGA
>JBBPKO010000182.1:0-13843 GCA_038089295.1 Xerocomus amazonicus
GGTAAAAGTTTGCAAACCCTAAGAAGGATCTGATGTCTCTGACTCGTTTGGGTGTTGGCCAATCCTGAATACCTGCCAACTTTACGGGATCCATGGCTAACTCGCCATTCTTGATGATCATTCCAAGGTAATCAACCTCGGAAACGTCGAATTTGCACTTCTCTAGTTTAAGATATAGGTCAAGTTCCTTCATTCGTTGAAGGACCTGCTTGGTTCGTTGTTCATGGTCGGTTTGGTTGGTCGAGAAGATCAGGAGGTCATCCATATAGATAATTAACCATCCTTTTGCAATCATGTCACGAAACGAGTCGTTCATGAATCGTTGGAAGGTGGCAGGGGAATTAGATAGTCCGAAGAACATGACGGTGGGTTCAAAAAGGCCTCGGTGGGTGATAAAAGCGGCTTTCCATTGATCACCGTCTTTGATTCGGACGTTGTTGTATCCCCAGCGAACATCGAATTTCGTGAAGTGAGACGCTCCCTTGAGTTTAGAAATGAGATCTGAAATCAGAGGAAGGGGGTATGCGTCTCGGATGGTGTGTTCGTTTACATATCTATAGTCTTGACATGGTCTGAGTCCTCCATCCTTCTTTTTCACGAAGAAGAAAGGAGAAGCTTGGGGGGATTTTGATGGACGGATTTTCCCAGTTTTGAGATGTTCGTCAACAAAATCATCTGCGGCTTTCTTTTCGTCGGGGGAGAGGGGGTAGATCTTTGATATTTTCGGGATGAAGGTTTCCTTCATGTTTAGTGTGTGGTCGTATGGTCTGGAGGGAGGTATATGTTCTGTGGCCTCTTTTGAAAATACGGAGGCAAATTCTTCGTATTCTTTTGGTAGAACAGCTTTTGGTTTCATCTTTTCTGCTGCTATGGCTAGTTCCGTTGACTGGGTGAGTCTTGCTACGACTCGCGAGATCTTTGGACTGATGACCATTCGTCCCTTCATACGATGAAGGGTTGAGATGGTATAGAAGTCTAATTGTCGATCCACTAGTTTCTCCGGCGTTTCGTCCTGAAGATATTGGTTAAGCCCTTCGACTTCGATATCGTCAAGGACTATATGTTTTGGGGGAGGTTCTTTCGTGGTTCTTCCTCTGGATAAATAGGAAGCCCTGGTTCCAACGTGTTCGAGGTAGAGGTCGAGGGATTTATCCAGGGACTCGTCTAGAGTAATGGTACCCTTCTTCCAGTCGATGACCGGATTCGTCTTTTCTAGCCAGGGGGCTCCTAAGATGATGTTTTCCTTTCCGCAGTTCATGACGTAGAGTTTACTCTTTTGCGTTTGTTCGCCTATCTTTATGTAGAGAGTGGTGGAAAAGTGAACAGTTGTGTTAAGAGTTTGATCTGCGTTTCGAGCCACTATGGGCTGTGATAGTTTCTCTAGGGGTAGCCGATGTTTCTTTGCGAAATGGTGATCTATACAGGAAATCTCCGCCCCAGAATCGATGAGGGCAGCGGTGTCGACGGTTTTCAAAGTACCTGTGGTAGCAATCAATTGAATTGGAAGTCTAAGCGACTTAGAACGTCGCTGTGCTACGAATACAGGGGAGCAGGTCACTTTGGAGATGGAGGGTGCTGGCATCAATCCAGTCCTCCCGTCTAAAAATCCTTTGGTTCAAAGAGGCGAGCGGATAATTTTCCTACCACTTCTTCTTCGGCATCATGGAATTCTTCTTCGTCGAGTTTTCCTTTTTCCGCTTCTATCTTTCGTACTTCCTTCCGTTCAGTCCTCTTCTTGTTGCTAGGGCAATTTCTTGAGACATGGCCTTGTTGATGGCAGTTGAAACAAAGACCTCGTCATTTGTGGGTTTCGACTTGTTCTGCAGTGAGTCGATCCACGTCCATTGCGTTCAGATCACGGGGGGAAGAGGTGGCGGGGGTGGTTCGTCGGAAAGGTGGAACGTAAGAGGTGGTAGAGGAACGGGAGTGAAGCTTCTCGATTCGATCAGCTAGATCCCATTGGGTCTTAAAGTGAACGGCCTTAGTATACCATTCACTGATCTTGGTGGGGACGGTATCCATAGATTGGATTCGTCGCATCAGGGGTGGGGGGAGTCCTGCAGCAAAGTACAAAATGAGTACTGCCGAATCTGAGGTTTCGTTTAGTTCGGCCTGAACCACTTTCATCTTGAACTGGTTGATATATCCAGTTACATTATCATTCTTTCGTACGCGGTAGGTGGCGAGCCATCCTAACGCCTGGTATTTCTGATCTGAATGTTCGAAGTCTCCTTTGAACTTCGTAATGAAATCAGTGAATGTTCCGAAGGTTTGTGCATCCAGAGCTTGATTCTGAACGACGGTTGCCCAAGTCAGGGCGGATCCTTTCTTCATATAAGAGAGGGCAAACGCCACCCTCTTGTCGTCGTTGTCATAGACCTCCTTGTTTACGAGAAGGTAGGTCCGTACGTTGCTGAGCCAGTCCGCTGCTTTATGGGGGGCTCCATCGTATTCTTCTGGGGCGCTGAGACATAGCTCAACGGGTCTGGGTTTAGTAGTCATTGCTGCGGGTGGGAGGAGGGAGGCGAGGACAGTGGAAAGTGGGGGAAGAGTAGGGGAAGGTGGTTGTGCAGTCGATGGAGATGCTAGGTTCGAAAGCGAAGCGGCAATGGCTAACACTTCAGGATCTGGGGGATCTAAATTGAGATCTTCGTCTGTAGAAGTCTCGGTATCTGAGGACTCTTCTTCTGGAGTCAGAGGGGAGGGAGTTCGTTGGCTTCGATAAGCTCCGAACGTGAGGGGAGGGAGTGGTCTCGGGTTTCTGGGGGGGTTGGAAATGGTGGAGGGGAGGGGGGCGCGCACTAGGTAGTGGCGCTATCTGGAAGAAGTAGTTTCTTTTGTTACGCTTGGTCTGGGTAGGAACGAGCGTAGCCCTTGTTTAAGGGATCTGGATCTGGGCCTTCGAGCAGAAGGTATCGTTGCCTCTCAAGCCGGAGGTCTTGGATCTGAGTCGGGGCCTTCGGATAGAAGGTATCGGTGAAGTAGAACGTCCAAGAGGCTTCACAGAGTAAGCGTTGGAGAAACCAATGGATCTATTGACTGCTAGGTCGCAAGATACAAGGGAGAAACTACTTAGAGAATCTACGCGCTCGGTTGTGGTCTAAATAGGTATCCTGCTGGTGCACGGACCAAGCTATGTCCTGCTGCGGAATGACTCATAGTGAGTCAAGTCGAGTCAAGCTATCGTATCGTGACGACCATCAAAGAAGGGAAGAAGGGGGAACACGAGGCAAAAGAATAGCTGATGCCTAGAATGGAAATAGCGTTCAGGTCGTGGGATAAATGTATAAGATCATGGAAAGGTTATCATATGGTCAAAAAGGAAATATCAGGAAAGATAACCGAATATAGGGACAAAGGAAGTAGAAAACGTAACACGTCACATGAGCCAGCGAGTATTGCTGTGGATGGTTACTGCCATCCTGATCATCTTCTGACATATATACACCCTGCCTGCACGTCTTCTTTACGAGCTTCGCCTCTCGATTCACACTTTCCATTGTATCATGGCTTCTGCTTCCAGTCTGCAGTCAGCTGTCACAAACATTTTATTGAATGATTATGTGTCATGTACGCACACTCGTTGTCTCCTGTCTACTAGTCAAGTCACTGGATGTTGCCAGTCATAATACTCACTGCTGTTGGATATGATTACAGTAAGTGCTGCCCATCAATTTATAACTCTCCATAGAGCTTGAACTTCCATTATCAGTCCTTACATTCTCAGAAGAGGTGCATTCATGTCCACTAGTATAATAAAAGATCTGTTGATTCTCAATGACTGCACAGGTAGAATACATTTGGGTCAGTAGACATCATTTGAGTCCATTGTGGACTCTCAAGGTATGGCTCCAGAGAAAACAATGGACATCTGTGTCTACTGCATTTGTGTTTGTATGTATCCTACTCAACCCTAATCTGTCATACCAACACTCATTCTCATCACCTTCAGATTCGGTATTTTGGGTTGTGTTCTATTGTGTATGCCATACATCAAAATACATGAACTAGCCCTTATCATTTTATTAGCACTTTGTCTATTTGTGTGCCAAAAACTCAATGTTCTAAATCTGTTGGGCTAACTTGCATTGTTAATTTAGCAGGGAGCACCTTTTTTCCAGGACCCTTAAAGGTATTTTTCAAATTACTCATTGGCACTAATAATACTGATTCAATTGATTCAATCCCATACTATTAGATGTATGTCTTCATATGCCATTCCAGTCATGACTGATTATATTCTGATGAAATATTTCATAATAAAATAGTTGTAAGCATCTTGCTTGATATTTTTAGTACTTTCTAATCCCATTTAACATACTTTCAAGGTACTGTGATGTTAATTTTTGGTCAATGGTCTCTCTTGATTTTCCTCTGTGCTACAGATGGTGAGTTATCATGTCTGGTTGCAAGAGGTTGAACCACAATGTTTGATGTAGCAATAATGATCCTCCGTGTGTGGGCATGGTACAACCGGTCAAGGTTTATCCTAGCTGTCCTTCTCACATGCTATTTCGTGCAAAATCTTTCGCTTTTGGTTTCTACCATTATGTACACCATTCAGGTTCCTCTAGGTATGCAGAAGACAGAATGAAACTGATGAGATATTGACTGTTGATCATACAGGAACAATCAGCCAAGTGTTTAATTATTCATTCTGTGTCATCCCAACTTATTACACTGTCCTGGATGGATTTGTATCTGCAACCCAGTTTGCACTATGTGCATTGATGTGTCTCCTCACTGTGGTTCAGTTCATCAGAGAGTCACTCCAGATGTACAGGGTAACAAAGAAGATCCAACTGAGCCCTTATACGAGCCTCCTTGCCAAGGAAGGCATATTATACTTTGTTGCGTGCGTTTTGCCCTCTCTTGTCAAGTGACAGAGGCTGATAACATGCGCGGACAAATAGCATTCTGTTCTTCGCACTCATGGTTATGTTGACGAATATAACGGTCATTCCGATGCACGGATGGCAAATGGTAGTGATTTTCACGCTGGAGTATATCCCTGCATTCACCCTGGTCCCCCGGTTCATCCTGAACTTGCGAGAGCTCTATGCATGCGATGTTCGCAGTGGGTTTGGGGACCAGCTCGACGCTGGATTTGGATTGTCGTCTGGGTCTGTCCATGGCACTGTCTTGAGCATGGTCGTGTTCGCGGACAGGGTCGAAGATGGGGGTCAGAGTGATGAGATAAGAGCAGAGGAAAGGGAGACAAATGTCCCCTCTGGAAGCGGTGCAGGTTGAGGGGGAATTTGTCATAAATGTTCCGTTCCATCGGCCCGTCTGTTAGCCCAAGCTTGTGTCGTCTTTTCCTTCTTGTTCGCTGCTCATTTCTTGATATGCCGTTTATGTAATCCTTATTTAACGCTTTCACAAAATAGTTCGAAAATAAAAATCGAATACTGTGATCTCGAAGATCCGCTTTTCCAACGCTCAGTCCATCCGTGGTCTGGCACCAGCAAGCGTTGCTCGAGTCGGGAGTTCAATTGATCGGCCTGTGCTTTTTCGTTATTGGATAACATCAAGAATTCTACAAGAATCTAATTCGGGTAACTTCGACTAATTTCAGCTAAATTCAACTATTCGACTAATTGCATGAAATTAGTCAAAATTAGTTGAAAATAGGTGAACTAGATCCTGGTATGATTCCTGATGTATCGCGACCGCTTTCCGCCGCTCTTACTCTTCCGCCAACAGTGAGCGGTGGTTATCAAGGACATCTACAAGATCGAAAACCTGAAGCTTCTCTAAAGTCTGAAGGCCGTCCGACGTTTGGTTGCACGAAACAAAATCACTATTCGAGTGTGGGTTGAACATCAATCAGGTCTTCAACCTTGATGTTGGTGTCCAGCAACCTCAAAACGGTTCTGGTCTAACAGTTGTGGTCGAAAAATTTGACACCGACGCCCTGTCGGACCAGCGCACGACATTTCACTTTCTCGCCCACCCAATCGCGAAACCCGAAAGTTGTATTATATCTTCTTATCCCTGCCGTGTCACATTCATCGGACGCATCAGCTTCATAACAGGACATCACCGCACTCGGGGCGCACCACCCTGCAGCTATGCAGCACGAGTGTCTCCCTCTTGAATCTTTCATGTGTGCACCGGTCGGACTGACTTTTGGATTCGATCGGACAAATTTCGTCGGTATTTCTTGTCCTGGTTTTACTTGTCCTGATTTCAAACCCGGTTAGCATGGCGCCACTTTTCTTAAACACGACCGACATCGAATGCATTCAAGGGTCACAATATGTGAGCGGCGAGTACGGGCCGTTTCAATGTCTCTAGGGAAGTGACACACCCTCGTGAGGCTTTATGTCTCGGTGTGACTCAGCGGTCGTGCTTGTGGTACATCCCCTCTCCGACACTCCCCTTGCTATCGAATACCTTGTACCTTGACTTTGCTGGTAGTGCACATGCGTGCGTGCGTGCGCTTGTTTGTGTTCGACGTGGACTGTCGACTTGCCTGCCTCGTTCCGCAGTTGAGCGGCACGGCCACCTATGTATCTCTCACGGTGCGTCTCATTCTCTTTCGTTGCGTGTGAGAGATGTGACAGAGAGATCCCACAGTCATACGTCGACCGTTGTCGGCTCAGATTTCTGATTTGATGGTGCACCGTCTCCACAGCTGCAGGGTATGGCACCCATTCTCAATAGCAGTCTGCATGTTGTCCTTTGCGTCGGGCTACTTCAGGTTATCCTCCCATCCGCTGCCTGCTGACGGAACGATAGTTCTGGTAACGCTCCGGCTGTGGGCTCTGGGACGGGTGCCCGCTGTTGAATATCTTACTACACCTTTCCTTCGTCCTTGTTCGTCACGTTACCAGTCACATAATACGCCACATATTGTATCTTCGCTTTGTGACCTCAGTGTTCTCCACCATCGGTGGTCGCTGAGGTACGTTCGTCCTGCGCATTCTTTCACTAGCATATACTTACCTGTGTGTTCAGTGAACTATCCCATAGCTTGTACACCCGCTACCCGTGCTGTACACATTGGCGTTCTTTAGCTTGACCCAGCTTGCGTCGATGGGTCTAGCATGATATTTCATACACTACATAAAATGCTTCGTAGGTGTGTTCACCATTGAACATGCCACTATTCTCATCCGGCCCTGGTGCCAGCGACGATGTTTTTAAGCCCGCTGATGCGCGTCGCGTGCCAAGTGTTAAGCCCAAGTTTGTGTACTGTGGATCCTTGAGTGCGCGTTGTCTCATTACTGCACCTGCTTGTGGAAGCGCTCCCTCGTGCTTGTGCTCACGTGCGTATTTTTGTCATGTTTAGTTCACATTCGTGCGCGTGATCTTTTTGACGACGCTATGGAATGCGCTCGATCGACCGCGATTGAGAGATTCGGAGATGGCCAAGATCATGTATCGAGACGGTAACCCCTACTTTTTCGTATGTCTATTCTCTTTTCTTGTCCCCCAGCTTCTCGGACGTGTCTCGTAGGGCTTGTTCTGTAAATCCCTCCCTGTCGATCTGTAAACCGTTTCCCGTTGACGACCTTCCAATAAGTCCTCCGAATCGTCAATATGGCCCTGGGTGCCGTCGCACCGGTGAGTCCGTCTGCTCGTCGAGTCCATTCACTCGCTGATGCCCGATCGCGATTCTCCCTACGCCCCGCTCCTGTTTATGAGCGTTTTGTATGTCCTCCCATTTCTTTCCGCTCATTAACTTCTCGTGTTTACCCTTGCTGATGACGTCCCGATGCAGCTTCATTTGGAGCGTCATGAACGTGACCCGCCCGTCTGATCTTTATGCTACGCGTCGTATCGAGCGGTTGAGGCCCCATGCGGGAGGATGATCACAGCGACGGCGATGATCGAGATTGCGGTGCCGATGTGCTGGGCCGCGTGGAGCTGCCCGTGCTACATATGTGCGTACAGCCAAGAACACCTGCACATGGACTACTGTATCTGTAGTCATCCAGGAGTTTGTAATGTCTTGTATGATGAGAAATCTGAGATGTAATGTACATATATTGTGATGGGATTCAAGTGAGGAAAGCCTATGCAACCATTGTTGCTTCCATGACAACATGAAACAGGTTTACAATATATGTAACTGTTGAAACCTACCAGGTTGAAATATGATTGTGATCACCACAACCCTGATATAAGTGCAAGCATCTATTTGAATGGCACCAGTTGGATGCAGCAAGTGTGGCAAACCATCATTTACTAGGCAAACCAAGTTGTGACTATCATAAATGTACTTTCCTTGCATGTGGTTTTCACTTTACGGGCATTTGTGAGCATATCTACATACTATCATACCATAACTTACTTGTCCTACCTCTGGTGCCTCTGATGAGCAAGACACAAGCTGCAGGGGTGCGCGGGAATTAATTGATGTTCGTGATAGCTTGCTACGCAATCATCATGCATTACAAATAGTCAACGCAACGTATGCTGCATAATCCCTGACGACCAGACGGATGGACGAAGAGAGCCCGCCAGGTCCGCGCAATCCATGAACGTCTAAGAGTAGATAGCGACCCAAGTCGTCTCTCAGGAAGTAGACGTCATCGATTCAGAACGTCGTTCGTTCTGCGAATCCACATCACGCTGGTTCCTCGAATTCCACGTCCGACGTGCATGCTTCAATAGATAAAGCGCTGATGCGGGTGTCATGCCTTCCATGCGCTTGGCTGCGCCCTGCACAATCATAGGAGCGGTCAGGCCATGCTGCCAGTAAGAGGACGGGTCCCTCACAAGCGTCGTGGGCTTGAGATGCTGTAACCTCTCCCTCACTTCTTCACTTAAGCCAGTCACTTGCGTGTAATCCATGCTGGGATCGAGGAGCAGAGACTCGTCCGCATGGAATGCCTCCACATCCGCACGCTGGCGCACAAGATGGGGTGCATACGTTGCTAAAATTTTGAATCATCTAGCGGCTAACCTGCTTGACACTCCGTCTCACCATCGGTAATAATCCGGAATTTGATATGTGGCTCCACATCCTGGAAACCTTGGATGGCCCCACTGTTCATAAGAACGTCAAGGGTAACTGACGGCATGCGTAACACGTCAAAGGCACTGTCATGTCTAGGTTAAGAACGCCTCGGACACCAAGTGCATACATGCCTCCTCATGATACCATCCTTGGTCACTGTAATGCCATATTTCTCCCAATTCTTTTCTTTATCAGAGAACGGTTTTTTACGGCGGAAGTCACACACCCACCTGAGGGCTCAATACAACTGCCTTGAGAAAATCAATTCCACGTTGTATCGCATCGCGGTCGCTTTGATATTTTTCCCAGCGTGCAGCGGATATCAAACCCGCATTGTGTCCTGCATGAAGATTCAATCGGGACATGACCATTAAAAAAACAATGCAAGCACCTATTTCAGTCAGTCTTATATCCGCATTGTCGCATCGAAGTGTCATGCGATACTCTGAGCGAGAGGTAAACATTCGGTCTATGATTCAAGTCAGTATCCCAGGGGAAACGAAAAGTACAGAGATCGCTACATGGTTCTTCTGCCCCTTTGGTCACAAGATCATCAATCATTACCCCCACGTATCCATCTGCTCGGGAGATGGAAATCGGCGGCTTATTTCGTGCGGCCAAGCCCGCGTTAATTCCGGCAATACAGCCCTGCGCCGCAGCTTCCTCATACCCTGTTGTGCCGTTGATCTGGCCAGCCAGGAAGAGCCCCTGGGAAATTTTCAACAAATGCATGTTGGAAGCGGAATCAATATAGACTCACCTTGATTCGTTTTGTCTCGAGCGATGCTGAAGGTCCATGAGGAACGTGAGAGAATCGATGAATGGAGCAAGACTCACGCTGAAGCTCGCGAGGATCAATATGGTCATATTCAACGCCGTACGCTGGTTTAAGCATGCGGACATTTTCAAGTCCCGGCACTGTACGCATCATGGGTTCTTGAAGCTCCTCGGGCATAGAACATGACAATCCATTAGGGTATATCAGATCTGAAACAATCTCAGCACAAGAGATTCGTTTAAGTCAGTCCGTGCTGACCGGAATCGTATCCCTCGGGTTCCAGCCATATTCTATGGTTACCCTTGTGTCCAAATCGAGTCACCTTAGCTTCGAGAGAGGGGCAATACCGTGGCCCTTGAAAAGTATTCATGAAAGATTGGAGACCTCACTTAGCGGCCACTAACCTTTCTTGGTCTCCTGGATGTGGACGCTTAGATGCATACTCTCTTTGATGAGCGCGTGCGTTTCGGGTGTGGTTTGGGTCTTATAGCACGTTATCTGGTTATTCTGGCAGGAAGTACACATGTCAGACCCGAAAGGTGGAACGGCCGAAAGCAACCACACCTCATTATCTACTTTATGGTTAAGAAACGAAAATGGGAATGGTATACCGTCGCCTTCCTGTCTCTCTAGCCGACTAAAATCTATGGTGTTTTTGTCCAGTCGTGCAGGAGTACCCGTTTGCAAACGCCCTAGTCGGAAGCCAGCTGCACGCAATGAAGCGGACAAGCCAGTTGCTGGTGCGTCTCCCATCCGACCAGCGGGAAAACGCTTCATTCCTGATTTGATGAGTAATGCCGATTACACCGCTGAAGAGGGCACATACCAATATGTATCTCACCAGAGAGGAACGTCCCAGTACAGATGACGACCTGGGAACATGGAATCACATCACCCGTTTCTAAGGCATGCATCATCAATATGTGAAATCTATGCGGGCGTATCTGTTATTCACCTAGCCGAACGCCTTTTACTGCACCCCAGAGGGCGCTGCTAGAACTCGACGAAGCTACCTGATGGTCGAAAACGAGATCAGATACACTAGCAGCACAAACGTCTAGGTTTGGATAGTTGAATATGATATCTTGCATGTGTTTCTTGTACAATTTGCGGTCAACTTGTGCACGAGGACCCTAGAAGCACGTCCATGCAACAGACAAACATGTTACTCATCGTCAACCTACCCAAACAGCCGGCCCCCTAGACCTGTTCAACATATGGAACTGTATCCCCGCCTTGTCTAGTCAAACATGATACCCTCAGAACAGACCCACGAGGCTCCTCCAAAAAAGTGATGACTCACCCGTAACTTTGCCCATGACACCGTCCAACGCGTCCACCTCTCTGACGAGTGTGCCCTTTCCAACGCCACCGATAGATGGGTTACACGAGAGTTCCCCGATCGTATCCAGTTTTTGCGTGATGAGCAACGTCCGGGCACCAGCACGGGCAGCACCCGTCGCAGCTTCGCAACCCGCATGTCCACCCCCGATGACACATACTTGCGACTCTGAATTAGGTGTTGTCAAGCTATAGAGGAACATTGGGGACGTTACCGTCATACTGTTCTGGGTTCGCGGACGGAGGAGCGCTCAAGTTCCACGAGCCATTTAGTCGATTTCTCCTGGCTAAGTGTTGTTGTTTCTGTGGCACATGGGCCAAATGGAACAAGGAGCGCGGCCGAGCGCGTTGAGCAATTGCAATGGTGTTCAAGGATCCACTGTTGGATATTGCAGTCGTAGTCCTTCGAAGGGATACGAGCCGAAAAGAGCTTCTGCTCGCGTAATACATTTTTCTTCTTCGAGTTCCTCGAGACAAGTCGTTGAATCGAATTATACAGCGACGTTGATAATCGGCGAATCGAACCCCGGGAAGAGAATTTTTCTTTTGGGTTTTCGCACGGCTTACGGCTTCAAATGTGTCCGACGACAAATCCCATTTTAGAAAGTCTCCGCCATGGCTTTACATTCGTCAAGTATGTTCTCTTGTGCTGTACTAGATTATACTGCATGCCATACTGACGGTGGCGGTCGTTAAAAATAATCAGAATCATATCACCAAGCCGCTCAAGCAGTTTGTCAATCGAGCTGTCGATCGAGCCCTCTTCTGGACGATGATATCGATGACCCCCAGAGGACAAGTTGCAGCGGTATGTAAGAACTACTATCATCTTAACAAATGCTGTGAGTGAGAATCCCGTGTCATGTTTACTGTCTTGTTCCGGGCTTTCGTACGCAAACCACCCTTTCGACGCCACTTGCAAGGGGACTTGCCCGCTTTTTCGTAAAGCCAAGGGCATACCAAACGCAGTGTCTCCTGCCCTTCGCCGGAGCGCCGACATGATCAAAAGAAGAACACTTCAACCACCTTGCTGTAGTATGATCATCCGTGAGGGTGAGTCATTCTCTCTCGCTTGCCCTTTGTTGCCCGTCTTTGACGAGAAAAAAAAAGGTCTCAATGATTCCAATTCAATGGCCCCTCGAGGCTATACGTTTCCCCTTATTTTTACAACGAAAGCAGTGCGCACTGAAATCAGACTCCCGCCACAACCCCGTTTCAGGAAGAATAATGGACGTACAGCATCTTCTTCATTGGTTTCATAGTAAACCTATTGGACCATCGCACCACGTATCATTCACCTGATCCCTTACCGCTTGGGGAGATATCCAATCAGGTCGCCTTATTCCCGATCCTGTGCCTTCCATCAGCCCGTCCCCACGGTCGATATCGCCTACGTGGTAACCGAGTCTGTTGCAGCTTGCGACGAGGCCATTGTTATCGACCATGCCAATCGGAAGGGCGAAACCATCGCGATCATGTATATACAAAGCAGGGCAATCACAGATGCCATCACACACACTTCACCGGTCACCGCCCACCGGGGAAAGCTCAACGGGATAAGCATACAACAGAGGGGTTTGCCTGTACTTCACCCGAATACGCCCCCCTCCAAAAAAAGAAAAACTGTCCGAGTGTGTTGCCCTTGACCACACTTTTTGGATCAGTCACAGGAAACGAGGTTCCCGATTTACTCAAGAGAGCCATATCGGCCAATGGGCAACATGCCATTCACCGCACTGTGCGTGTTCACTTTTTTTTTTTTTTTTTCGCACAAGCCGGGCGTACGACGTCGCCGACATGATTGCCCCGGCCGTTGGATGACGTCCCCGAGGCGCGCTGCCACAACATCCACTTGCGCCCGATCCGACAGAATACATCGAGATCAGTGATCTGTTTCTCCGTTTACAGCTCCCTGTCCTCCGCACTGTAGCCAGATCGCGTGAACCGTAAGAACTTGGCGACTGGCACGATGTGGTACGTTGCTCAGGGCCCAGGGTTTCATCCGACGCACCGAACGTCAGTAATGTGGCATTTACCCTACGCAGCGCCCATAGCGCGCCGCCGGAAAATTGAAGCCTCCTCCCTCGGAATCGCAGCAAGCGGATTTGATTTTTGTGGCAGGATCAAAGAACCGTCGACGACGAATGTGTCTTAATGGAGCGTTGCAATACGCGCCGAGTACGCCGACGGGCATAGGTGCAGCTATGGATAGCACACAGCGGGTTGCCATCATGCAATTGTATCATATTTCGCACAGGTTCCATGGAGATCGGTCCGTGTCGTACAGTTCATTTAATTTCACCCCTGAGTAGGACATAAGGATCATGCAAGGCAATCGTTCCTTTCATCATTGGGTCGTGATCGTCATATACATGCTAGGTATCCAACTGGTTGCATGAAAAATAATATGCTGATAAATAAATGCATCGCGTTCCTCCAGTTCGTCTGCACATGTTCAAACAAAATAAAAACATGCAGGGACAAAGAAAAGTCCATAGGCCAGGCGGCCATAAAACCCAGTTCAGTTCAAGGCACAGCGGGCTTTCCCCATCCTAACCCACAAACCGCTCTAAAACATTTTTGATCAGCACGGGCTATTCTATATCCGGAGACCATATCACACACCTTAACAAATAGTGTCATGGCAGCCTGTGGCCGAATCATCTCCACAGCCTGACGCCCGCGTCCATACCTCCATTCAGGAGGTGGCAATGAAGACTGCGGTTGTGCATCCGTCGCCAACGAAAACGTGTCAA
>JBBPKO010000182.1:13943-27118 GCA_038089295.1 Xerocomus amazonicus
ACAAATAGTGTCATGGCAGCCTGTGGCCGAATCATCTCCACAGCCTGACGCCCGCGTCCATACCTCCATTCAGGAGGTGGCAATGAAGACTGCGGTTGTGCATCCGTCGCCAACGAAAACGTGTCAAACTGCTGCATCAATCGCACGAGAAAGAATGACGCTTCGTTGTAAGCGTAATTCTGGCCGATACACTAAAAGTTTGGTAATCAGTGAGGGGAAACGGTCACGCAACCCGCGGTTACGCACGATCCGTGGTCCAGCACTGAATGGGGTGAACATCATTGGATTGGAAATGAATCTCGATAGCCTTTTGGGGTCAACCCAGCGTTCTGGGTCAAATTCATCTGCATCGGGGCCCCACAACGCTTTGTTTCGCTGCATCAAGAGCGTCATGTAGAAAAATGTGGTGCTTTTGGGCATGTAAAGGGGTTTATCTGAAGGTGTGTGGTATGTCTTATCGGGGGGTGGAAGGGTACATGAGGTTGGTCTACTTTGCCGTTGGTTCAGGGGTACTGGTGGGAACAACCGGAGCGTTTCGTCAATGACGGCTTTCACTGCCGGCAAATGACTCAGCGACCGGCGTTTGGATTGTGACGAAAACCTTACTGTATTTGAGCTTCTTGATGCTTTCGTACGTGGGGGTGCAATAGCCGGACACAGCCAACACTTCTTCCCTGAGCTTCTGCGCAACGTTTGGATGAAGAGCGAGGAAATAAGTCACGTATGTCAACAGACAAGCAGTCTAGAAGGGATAACGAGAAAATTAAGCACGTTCGAAATTGTTATTGCCGTAAATACCCACCGTGTCCCTCGCAGCAAGCAGGATGTTGAGCAGCTGGTCACGGATAATTGCTGGGTCTGGGACACATGTAAGCGAGATGGTGAGACGAAGAACCCACGACGAACCATCGGTACTGTCAGCCAAGTGTTGCAAGAACGTTTTATCCTCGAGGCTTTCATTGGTACCTGCTCGTTTGGCCGCGGCCCTGTGTTCCAAAGTCTGGCGGACGAGTGGGTCTACCCATTGCCTGATGACATCGACGTATGGTGAGGTCTTGTCGTCGAGCAGTTCAAATACCGGCCAGATCAAGCCGGTTTGTGCACGAACGGTGATGATATGCTGTATTGCCTCGAACGCTTTTGCAAATGCGCCCCAGGCATCGTCTGTGGATGATCCACGATGACCCTGTGGTGCTGAGCCGGGGGAGGGGAGTTGCCCTGACAACGTGTCCAAGTTCTTCCCGAACAAGAATTCTGATGCTGCATCGATGGTGAATCGAGCATAGAGATCCTGCACGTCACAAGGTGTATTTGACGTTGCCATGTCTGACAGAATGGAGAGCGTTCTGCTGGAATGCTTATCGAAGAGCTCAAAATCTGAGATCCTGTCACGGGCAAAGAAGGGACGTGCGAGGGCACGATGCTTTGACCAATATTGGACGGTGTTGTGTGCACAATTGCATGGTGACTTACTGATTTCCACATCTGTCGAACGAACGGATGAATGGGGATGTGTGGGAAGGGGGAGCACGAATACTTGCCTGGTCATCACGGTTGAAGATACCATCTCCCAAAAAGGTTTCCCTGTGCGTGGTGAGGAAGGGGGATGGACGAGAAAGGATGGTGGCTCACATGCGCTCTCGCTGAGCGGTTCCGCGCCAGAACTGGTTGAACCCGGTGGCAAGAACATACTTGATGTGCTCCTCGTCCATGGATATGATCTGTGACGGGGGGTGTCAGAGGGGTGGTGGTGATCAGTGGGGACACGCACGTTGTCCATCCAGAGGAAGCGGGTGTTGAGGGTGGTGCACTGGTACTCTTCAAAGAGGTCGAGATAGGGATTGTAGATGTAGTCGGACGCAAAGGCCTTTCTCATCCTGAGCATGACATCGATGTTGCCGGGCCATTTTCCCTTTACGCAGGGGATGGGACGTGCGCCGAGCTGCCTTGCCTCGCGATGTTGCACGAGTTGTGCATAGTGCACGCGTGCGACGGCGGATATGAGGATGACGAGGGGGTATGCGAGGAGAGACCACCAGCGAAGGTGAAGACGAGCGAGCTGAGCGAGAGCAGCGAGTGCCAAGGGGGGAACGACGAGAAGCTGGAGGATATCTTTGATGATGCGAAGACGTGGGTTGCAAGATGCCATGAGTGTGTTGAATCGTTCATCATGATGGGCTTTAATTAAGTATCTGTGTGATAAATCCGGACTGACACATGGACCGGCGTTTCTCTGCTTGCGATGGCACAGGACCAAAGACACTGCATGACCCAATGTCACCCCTTACATCGGAGCATATCAGAATATCAGAATATATCCTCCCGCTGTCCCATCGCTTCCACGTCAATCTCCCCGTCCGCGTCGACGTCGTCCCGATTCATCAAATATGTCGGGTCCGCAACTTCAGCAAGTAGCTCTTCCCGCTCTTCCGTCTCCTCCTTGCTCATCCCCACGTGTGAAATGTGCACCACTTCCCACTTGTCCACATATGTCTCGTTCGCCTAAACACATCATCACCGTCGGTACCTCGGAATTCCCGTTCTCACTCACATTCGTCCGCCTCTTTTTCAGCGTCATCTTCCGTTCGATATTCTTGTAATACGCGCCCTTCGTTCGCTCTTCTTCCCCACTTACGTTCGAATGCGTGTCCCCCTGGTCAATCACAAGCAAAAACTCATTCGGCACCTCTTGCTCGATCTTGACCGTCTCAAAGTCGCGCCACAAATGGAACGCCGTCGTCTGTCCCGTTAATAGTCCTGTCAATCCCTGACGCATCTTTCGGACGAGAAACACACCTTGGGTTCCTCTTCGGGCCCACTGACAGCGCCACCCCGACGCCGCTCCTTAAATTCAAGCGCGGATTCGTCGTCTCTGGTAATATAGTAAGCCAAGAAATGATCTCCATCAGACTCCATTGGCCTCAAAATAGCACAGTCTAGCCGGGGATCTTCCATCTATGTCATAGTTAGCGGCAGAATGGAACGAGGGATTAACAGCTGACATCGATTGGCTTGTCACCAGGTCGCTCACTAAACCGGAATAAGTCATACGCGTTCGCCCAAATGTCAGCATCCGGAAAGATCTCAAACGACTCGACAGCCGTGACGCCAGGCTTATTGGGATGGCGAAGCGTCCCTAAGTCGAACTGCGACGGGTCATTGCATGCCCCAAACGACGCTTCAATGTCCCGCAACTGCGCAGACCGCGACACGTCAATGTGCTGCGGGGCCGGTTTTCTAGCACACACTGCGCATGAGCGGGAGGAAAAACAAGCTGAAGGGGGCGCGTAGGACGTACATATCTTGGGTAGATGAACTACGCTGTACACCTTCTCTGCTAATGTACTCCGTCTTCCGTAACCATGGTACATGGGCCGGTAGCGGCGTGGACGCACCTGGACCGGACACAGGCACAGCACCGTTGGAATACGGCGTGGCACTGCCGGACGGGTCACCAAGCAGAAAACGGTCCTTGGCATCGAGCGGTGGGAGGTTATCTGGGTCCGGGTTCAGAGCTGACAGCAAACAGCGACATCAATTCGTGGGCACGGCACATAAAACGGGTGAACTACGGACCAGAATCATCTGCGTCGTCGTCCCAAAGACATTCCCAACGCCCGAGGTCAAGCGGCATCCCGCACTCTGCATCGACAATCATTGGCAACGGCGTATCGTTTGCTATGGCGTTCAGAAAGTCCGGTCGAGCGTAGCGCATCGGGTTCGTCGGGATTTCGAGCAGCTTGGGCGGACATGGTGGTGGTGGGATCGGATTCGAGTACCGTACTCGAACCAGGAGGTCTATCTTGCTGTCCGGGGCTGGATTGAGTCGCTCGAGGGTGACCAGACCCGTTGTGCTCACCTTTTCTTCAAGCTCATAGCGATTGTATGCGATATGTGCCGTTTTGGTTCCGCTTACCAAAATGTTGTTTGTGCTATTGTAGTACGACAATAGTAATTCTAATCAGAAACCAAATAATATGGCCAAAGGCGACATTCAGCTATTATTGTGAGCTGGTGGTGTGCCTTGGCAGCATACAGAACACGGCGCCAAAAGAGGGTACCTCATCGAAGCATGGTTTGGACAAGACACTCACAAAGAACCACAAGGCACGACCGCCATAACGCGACGACATTACCCACCAACGAGGATTCGCAGACTTCGGTCGGGATCACCATGACATCGGGAATCGAGGGTCATGGCATAAAGAAACGCGTATTGTTCTCCTTGCCACCGCATAGCACGAAGTCACCCCAAAAGCGCGCCGTTCGCATCGTTCGGGTGACAAACGGGTTTCAATCTCCACGTTTATCGCCGTTTCGATCCAAAAGACATGTTCAGTTCTTTCGATAAAGTACATACCGTCGTGATATTGTATCAGGCAGTCTGTCGCGGCACATCAACCACGACCGAATGGAATGTGAGTACTCAAGTGTCAGTTTTGACAAGAGTCACCTGACCGAAACCCGACAAAACGGCTTCCGCCAGTTCCGAGTCAGCGCCGTGACTTCTTGACTTGAACAAAGACCAAGTGATCCATTGCACATCGACAACAGACACACCAACGTATTCATGGCACATTCTCGCTGGATTCCCCTCGAAAGCAGTCCAGAGGTAAAATCATACATGTCATGAACGCATTTAGCCCCTTATTCACATCAAGATCAGGTATTCAATTCCGTACGTGGCACGTATACGGCGATTCGTCCGTGATGCGCTCACGCGCTTTGCCGCCGCATGCCCACGTCAGTGGGCATACTCAGCAGGCTTACCAAAAAATGAGGCTCATTTCCAAGACGTGTATGGCCTTGACGACGAGGTACGCCGTCAGATGATATCTCCGCGTCCGTCGGGTAGACTTGGCCTTACGCACTCACACCTCGGCGGAAACATGCAGCTCCTCGCGATGGTGCCCAAGGGTGTGAAAGCTGTGGCACTGCTTTTCCCTTGTACTGGCGCCATCGCTGCCAAGGCGCAAGAAGAAGACAGCAAGATCCACACCGATGGACAAGAGCCGATTGACCGCGGTGTGTTTTGGATGAAACAGACGGTATTGCGTTTTCCTCATTCACACACCCCCTCCCCAAGGTTTCTTTTCTTATTTGAGATCGCTGACATTGGATATAGATATCGAACGCGTGTGGGACGATGGGTTTGATCCACAGCTTGGCTAACGTCAGTCATCTCGGGAATTCCTCGTCGCCGTTTCATATCTGACGATTTCCATGCCCCGCAGACTGACGTGTCATTTACGCCCGGGGGCCCCCTCGCCAAGTTCATTGACGAATGCAAGGGTACGTTCTGACCCGAATCACGTGCGTCTGTTCATCGCCCGCGGGTCGATCTAGACAAGACACCAAAGCAACGTGCTGAGCTGCTGGAAACAACCCCGTTGTTTGAGCGGATACACGCCTCCGCTGCGTCCTCTGGTCAATCCACTTTGCGACCGGAGGACATGGCGACCGATTTGCATTTCACATGCTTTGTCAAGGCGCCGGTTACCGGGACGATCCACGGCGAAGGCGCAACAAAGCGGGGGCGTCTGATCGAGCTCGACGGGCGTAGAACTGGGCCGATTGACAGGGGGGAGTGCGTTGATCTTCTAAAGGCATGTCCTTGGCTTATTCGAACGTCTGCGGCACGAGGATCTTTTTTTTTTCTAAGCGTTTTTTTTTACAGGACGCGGCGAAATATGTGAAGGAATATTATGTATCACAAGCAAAGAGTATCAGCTTCAGCATGATGGCACTCTGCCCTGGACCAGAGGAGCAATACTAAACAAGTATGCCGCGTGCGCTAATCCACTAAATACTTATTTCTACGAGAGCATGCATGGAAATGTACAAGTGCAGTGAGACAGATGAGCAGTCCGAAACAGAAGAAAAGATACATTCGAGCTATCGGGTATTCGAGTTGTGTGCAGCAAGCAATTCAGTCATGGGCACAGGTATTTCCTTGAGCATCCTCGCCATAAATCGCGATGTGTTGAACGTGCTTGCAAAGTCAGTGATGTCTTCCCCGTTTCCTATCTCAGCTATTTGGGACGCGGATGCGGCAATCTGATGTACCGACGTGAGCGCCGCTAACGCCTTGGGACAAGAATGCGGATTCGGGGGCGGACGCACCCGTAACAACTGAATAGGAGGGAGCTTGTCCGATTTCGCTCGTAGCTTGGTTCCCCGTAGGAAATCCTTGACAAGGAATGGTTCCGCAGTCAAAGGGCGCGCAATACCGACGACTGATCCATGCCGCAACCAAAAAAAAAAGATAGAAATTAAAAATGAGCGGCTGGGGTGCGTCAAAAAAAGACAAACGCACTATCCGTCGAGCGCAATCTGATCGCTTCAGCCATCGCTGACGCTGACCGAAACCCCCCCGTAAGGGCAATTTTAGACCGGGTCAGATGTGGTCTCAACCGGTCTGCAAAATCAATGAAGTAGGCCTCCCGCGTGGTACCCGACGTCGTCTGAGCCACAGAAAACGACAACGTCAGCAAAAAGGGGGCGGGAAGAGCACACAGAGAATGTGCGACCGAAAAAGACCGACCTCTTTCGGTGCAGGCTTCGGTTTCTGATCCTGCTCGTACGTTCGGCCACTGATCTCGATCAGGTCGACACCGGCTGCTTCCAACGCTTTTGCGGTGACGATCGACTCGTTTGCGCTGACCCCGCTCGGCACGGCGTCGTCGCAGTTAATTTTGACAGAAAGGACAAACCTCGGGTCATTCACCGCTCGTTTGATCCTCGCGATGATCTCCAGCAAGATTCGCATGCGGTTCTGGAGCGTCCCACCATATTCGTCCGTCCGGTTGTTTGTTCTCTTGGACAGGAACTGGTGTATCAGGTAGCCATGTGCAGCGTGTATCTGGCGGGGGAGTGAGCCCAGTTTCAAACGGGATTCCGGAAATAAATCAAGTCACCTGAACACCGTCGAATCCGGCCTTGTGCAAGTACGAGGCCGCATATGCGAATCGGTGGACAATGTCCCGGATCCCCTCCTTGGTCAACGGTGTTGGGCTCGCGAACAAGACGCCAGAAGTAGAAGGGTGTTCTATTTCCGATGGAGCTTCAGGGTATGGCTGTAGGGTAATTGAGACTTGTCGGCCTGGGTGACTCAACTGCCCCAGAACGAGACTCCCGCGAGACTTGGCAGCCCTAGCGACCTCGCTAAAATCGCCCAGATAGTCCCGAGGCAGGTCCCGGTCGATAATCGCATTTCCTACACGATGTTGAGTGCTTAGAAACCATATCGGCCAGAGTAAGAAAATTGTACCTGAAGCTTCCAAGTGATCTTTTTTTATCTGGATATTACCAGTGACGATGATGCCTAGCGAGCCCGACTTAAGCGCTGTCATGACACCCAACAAAGAACATACCTATTTCTCCCGTAGCCCACGTTTCGTAAAGGCGAACAAGTTCCTCAGTGGGCTGGCCGCGTTCTGTAGGATCGTAGGGAGAGAACGTCGAAAGGCGTTCAGACATCGCACTCTTCATCAATCTATTTTTCGCCACCCGCCCGCTGAATGCGAACATGAGCGGTTGCCCTAAAGTTACGGCATGTGGTACTTCAGAAGGCATTACCAAGGGGTGCTGGAATGGCTGGTAGGGGTATTGAGGCACGCTCCTCCTTCTCTCGTCTTTATAAGCCATGCCCCCGGACGGTTCGTGAAAGACGGACTGCGCATCCCTAAGCATACTCGCGATATGCGCAACTTGACCCCTACCGTTAATTAAGGGCTCGGCGAAAAGAAAGAAGACAATTGGATGAATGCAAATGTTGTCAACACGTTACGACAACTCGGTGGTTGTAACTTCGAGGGAATGAATGACTGTGCAATAGAACGGCAAGCGAGGTGTTGTAAGCGGGAAGGTTGAGATTGCTAATCTGAGATGGGACCGATCAAACGTGGAGTTGAGACGCGTCACAGCAGCACCGGTGCACAGTGTCGTTGAGTGGGAAACTTTGCCAGCGAACTAAAACCGGCGGGAGAGACTGCAAAGTTCATGCATCAAATACGATTCTGATCGGGTCCGTCTGACAAAGTGACTGACCTGTAGCCAGTTGAACGGAACAGTGGCGTCAAGTTAAAAAGAACGTGTCGCAATGGTATGTGGGTAACGAAACCAAAGATTTGTGCAAGATGCAATGCTGGCATCCCTGGCGCGGACTTGGTATGATGGGCCTGTGCGGCAAAAGAACGGAAGCTTCCAGCCACCGGGGAGAGTCCGACCATACCCCTTTCGCTTAGACCACGGGACAAGGCTGAAACACGCAACCACGAGAGTGGCTTATGGCCGTGGAAGTGTCATCGGGGAAAAAATGTCTCCGACTTCCATAGTCCGGTTGCAGTGCCCTGAAATAGTCAAGTCAAATCATAAATTACATCATGGTGTTGGTCAGGTCCGCATTCTATCTGATAGTATGTGAACCTGAGTGCGTTATGGAGACAAGTCACTAGAATTGACTCAATGGTTATGGAAGCGGCTTGAGGGCCTAATGCGTATGTCCGCCATGCAGTGAAATTCGCTAAACAGACTCTTGGTCACGGTGACTCACAAACGGCCGTCGCCAAATTCTCATTCGCGAGGAGTTAATCTCCTCAAGCTTACGGTTTCGTAACAACGAATATTAGAGTCGGCCTGAGTCTGGAGGTATATGAAAGGAAGGAAGTGGGGTTCTTGAGTACTTGGACGGATTACCCCACTAAGTCTCAAAGAAACCAGCGCTTCTGCTAGCTGTTCCGCATATTTGTCCGCTTGGAAATCTCTATGGTCGAATGAATCTACTTGTAAGCGCGACAAAGGTCCACACCAGGAGGGGCCTACAACCGGACCGGCAAGCATATAAAGCCCGAAAAATAATGTAATTTTTAATTAATTTTATTATTATTGTCCGATTTAGTGTGTGGAAAGATATTATCCACCTCCTCACTGACTTTAGCTTATCATATCCGAGATGCAGCTGCCCGACCCGTATTCTTGGATCCCAGCACAGCGTATGTTGTATATGTCAAGATGGGTGTCGCAAGGTGCAGAAGCTGCAAGTCTTACACCATTGTTTTTTTTCAGACACACAGACACTCATCCTATTTGCCTTTTCAGAGAACATTCCAGACCTACGTTAGGTTCAGATCTTCATATGCTGATTGGGGCCCTCTCGAGGCTAACATCAAAGCGGGTTGCCCCTCAACACCGGTCATGGAGGACATTCTCTACAAGTATCGGTTCGCCAAGAAGTACCGTCACCCGACCTTGGATAAGACACTCACGCGGCAGCGCATGGTCGGCGAAGCTCGAATGTTGCTTCGATGCTTGCGGTATGGCCTGTCGATGTCGTCCTGGTATGCAAGATTAAAGCTTGATCTCAGCGGTGGTGTGAGAGTGCCTGGTATCAGGCTGCTTGGTGAATCCGACTCGTGTCTAGGATTGGAATTCATAAAGGGAACAATTGTACGACATTTGATCCCTGCGGGAACGGATGCATATCTGGACCCATCCAGCCGCTCCTTTGACGAGAAAGAGCCAGATAAACTGGCCAAGAATGCGTCTCTAGCGAACTTACGAGAGGACCTCACCTTAGGTCTGCGAGTTGGATCAGAAACACCTAGCATCAGGTAGAGCTGATCATCTCTCCTCTCTAGAAATGATTTTGGAACAGATGGGTGAAGAGATTGCCAAGATGCATCTTATTGACGTTATCCACGGGGACTTGACTACCTCAAACATGATGATCCGGGCGAGCAACAATGAACTAGTGCGTGTAGACTTCTTTGATACGGTCATTTTCCAACATACTCTTCAGGTACTGATCGACTTCGGACTGGCTTACCACTCTGCCCTCGTTGAAGACAAAGCTGTGGATCTCTACGTTTTAGAACGAGCTTTTATATCGACGCATACACATTCCGAACCCATGGTTGCATCCGTTCTTGCATCTTACGCCAAACACATCGGAGACGGCTGGGGTCAAATCAAGAAGAAACTTGACGAAGGTGAAGATAGCTGCTCTACTTGAAACTTATGGTATTGAACACCTTCCCAGTCCGTCTTCGCGGGAGAAAGCGAACTATGATTGGTTGAAGACCAGAGGCGTACAATGAATGAAAAAATGCGACGGCATCTTCAATTCCCATTTGCCATTCGAAACACTGAATTGTTCTGATTCGTGATAGTTTCAATTGAAGGACATATGTAGCTCGTATCCGCAATGTACAACAATATTGCGATCCATGACAACGTCTGCTCACATCTTACACGAACTCCCCACCAGCGCAAACCCTTTCGACCCAATCTACTCCACTCTGAACCTTCGTTAAGTTCTCGCAGCCTGTTTCTGTGATCAAGACATCATCCTCGATTCGCACCCCTCCCATGCCTTCGTAACGAGCGAGGACGTCAATGTTGATGTAAGGTGAAGCATGGACGTTGTAGGATTTCAAAATAACGGGGTGAAAGTAGACGCCTGGCTCGATCGTCTGATTGGTGAGAGGATTCAACAAAGAGAACACCAAGGCGACGCGAACGACGTTGACTCACGACCACCATCCCTGTCTGCAACTCTAGCCTGAGTCTCAGGTACTTGTAGAAATCCTTGTGTCCGCCAGCACCCCCGCTTACCCCGTCGTCTTCGTGAACAAAATATTTGCCACTCCCAGCAGGCCGACTTGCGCTAGGAACATCGTGCACATCCAGACCCATCGAATGACCTACGCCATGTGGGAAGAAAGCGGCACTGAGACCCGTAAGCAGAATCTCTCTTTCGAGTGCCTCTCGAGATTTTGCAGTTGTTTTGGTATTCAAAGGCTTCGTGTGACCATTGACATGGCCATTGACATCTAGGAGATGCTCATGAACCCTTCGGCGGCGGTGGGATGAAGGAGAGGAGAATTACAGACCTCGAACGGTCACATCGGGATCCTTGAATATGCCCAGGTCTAGAAAACCACCCACAAGCACGCGGTGGCATAATAAATGCACTTCATCCCAATGAACACCAGGACCGGCCAACTTAAATGACTCCTATACCAACCATGAATTGTGCACAAAATCGAAGAGGTAGTTACTAACGGACTGCATTGTCAACACAAGTTCATAGACTTTTCTCGCCTCCTCCGTGAATCTCCCACCATTCCCGACAGGCATTGTGCGAGTGACTAAGATCAATAGCAAGGGGGGTGGAAAAGCCAGGTAAGCCGATAAACTCACACAGGTAAGATCTCGTACAAACAACAACTTACTGTCCGAGCTGTAACAATCCCACTCACAGCCAGCGTCTATCAACAATACCTGTGGCAACAAGTCCCTCCCCTCAATGCCTTGGGCATGAGAGTGAGAAAGGCTCCCCGCGTTAGCTATGTCTCGATGAGGCACTGGGCCCCACGCAAAGGCACGGTCATTGCAACAATAATGTAGCGTCGATGCCCGTGTCGATGCTGCCACTATAGGTACATAACATTGATGTACAGCCCTGGAATAAGGGGCATAAAATCCACTTCAAGGTGGAGGGTGAGGGGAAGAACTGACCCCTCTCGCCTGCATGAAGCGACGAATATCGCCTCCGCTTCCGCTTCCTTCTCAATCAGCCATTCTCCTGGCAAAAGTAGTCCATCGGAAGACTTCTTGATCTTCCCCGCAACAGCCAATCCGAGCACTCGCATGATGACCTCGTGTGCGCGCGAGCTGATGTCATTAGCTTTGCGGATCAAGGCGATCTCGTATGGATCCTTGATAAGACGCGTTTTGTGAAGCGCAGGAAGGAGGTATTCGGCTGTTTTGATCGGAGCTAATTGCAAGGCCTCATCTAAGCCATTCACTTCGCTGGCAACAAGGCTAGGAAATTGGTCCGTTTGAGGAAGTATGTGAATGACCGTCTCTCCCGGTAGCTGTGAGATCGCGGTTACTAGTTCAGGAAGGTGCTTGACCTCGTCTACTGCATACAAGTCGCGTGCCTCTTGAATTGCAGGAGGAGCGGGAGACCACAGCAAATACTCGACAGTCGCCTCGTATATGTATAACGTCGTTTTCACAGCGGATTCCTGAGAGTCGTTCTGTGTGAGGGCGGGATCGTAGAGCGCTAAAATGTGTGATCCGGGGACATTGCAGCCGGTAAGGTAGAAGAAATTGGATTCCTGTCGGAAAGAAAGTTCACGGTCGGTGTCGTTCCGATATGGAGTGATACCACCCGCCAACAGGATTGCATGAGGCTTAGGATACGCATCGAGGACCAGAAGAATGGTAAGCTATTTGCGTATACTCCTCTCCGCGCACGGTACCTTGGTTCTGTGTTCAGCGGGCAGAGACCGTAGCAGGGTATGCAAAGTTTTGACAATGTGGTCCTTTGCTGGTTCGGAAGAATATGAGGCTTGCGGGTGGGGGACGGCATCACGGGGATACGACGCACCGGGGTACTTTCCAACCAAATCCATGTTCGCTGTGATCACGGTGAGTCTGGACCTTCACGCGCAGTACAAGTTGATATGCTAATGCCTTTAAAATGGAACATATTATGAAATGATGGATATATTTATTGAAACGCCGATGGTGAAGCGGTTATCATGCTTGCCTTCCAAGCAAGCGGCAGGGGTTCGACTCCCCTTCGGCGTAAATTTATGCCAGTCTTTGTGCAGTACTGTGTTGCTTTTTCGTTTTTCGCGCATAGATTGGCTGAATGACAGCACCCTAGCTTGTGCCAGTGAATATGGGTGCTTAATTTCATGATGCAGTGGTGTCTTCCACAAATGCAATGTAGATGGAAGACAAAGAGTCTGCAAACTTTGTCGGACCATAGACGTGAAGCTTCTTCTTGTGGAATATCTATCATTCCCAAACATGTATCTTTGACATCGCACTGAAATGTGAAGATCACCTCTCGATGGCCCAATGGGTACAGCGGTCATGTCACATCCTCTCTTTACATTGTCGTCCTAAATTTGATTGCGATAAATGGAGATACATGGCGAGGGTATCGTTTTCAATTTTGACACACACCCTGAAGTCAACCAAATACGGAACGAGCTGAGCAGGCGGGAAGGTCGTTCGTCAACAACTTAGCAGCAAGGATTGAGCGCAAGGGTAGCATGTCCTCGAGACCACGATGAATGACGAGCTGTTCTTTATCTTGGTAGATCATTAGTAATGGGTTTGTTACCGTGTTGTATAAAACCCGGTAAATACGGAAC
>JBBPKO010000182.1:32320-45552 GCA_038089295.1 Xerocomus amazonicus
GGCATGCATGAGAAGGTCTCAGGCTTGCTTCGTTATTGCACGCGCTCATTCGTAGGGCAGTATTTCATTAAGGCATATTTCATTGCATGCAATGAACTCGGGAAAGGAGACAGCGATAGTTTGTGAAACACAAAGCAGGTAGGGATGTACATAAAAAGAAACCGATAAGGTGAAGAGGTATCAACGCCACCAGAGTGCATAAACAAAAAATAGCGACGAAGCTCCAAGGTGAGCGACATGAAAGGAACAGGCATAGTAAATAGACTGTTGTGATAGGGAGAAATCGAGAACCTTAGATCTGGCGAGCCCTAGCTCCTGTGATTAGTGTTATAAGTATCCAGAGTCGTCCTTTCCCTTGTCCGGGCCGGTCCTATTCATCTCTTTGGGTATACGAATATCCTCTTCCTGGCCCTTGATATCTTGTTTGACCTTCTCCGCTACGACGCCCGTCCGTTCGCCACCTCCGAGGGGACTGCTCTTAAATTTGCTGGTGCCTCTTGGGGTCATGATCGGAGCTCGCATCACCGGTACCCTTGCGTCATAGTTGTCGCTTATTGCTGGAGTGGGAGTTGTAGTTGTAGAACTCGGGCTTCTACCCGCAGCAGCAGCAATTAAACGGCGCTTCCTGTCCAAGAGAACCGCTTCGAGAGAGGATGCAGGAGAGGCCGACTTTGACGCCGAAATCGCAGAAGTAGCGAGCGGTGAGTGTGTACCGTGGCTGCTGACGGGATGTTTCTTCAGTGGTGTAGACCGAGGATAGCCAGAATCAGCGACAATTTCAGAGGACGGGGTGACACCATTGCCGGACACCTTGGGTTTTTCTCCTGTGGTTACGGGTACGTTAGTGAAATCGGAGATCGTTGTGGCCATTCCAGAGCTCTGAACGATGGTCAATGGCGCAACGACAACGCCAGGTGTGTTTGGTCGCGTCGCATGACCAGGTGTAGAAAGCCAGAATGGAGATTTGGTGCGACTACGAGGACTCGGAGGAGCGCTGGTTGAACGTAAGGAATATAGCCCGGTATTGAGAGGGCGAGGAACAGGGATTACTATATCGGAGACATGCTTAACCTGACGGGGGGTGCTGAATGACGGTTCAGTTTCGAAAAAGCTCTTAGTATTAGCATGCTCGGATGGAACGAAGGAGGATATAGTGCCGTTAGCGGCTTCGAAATCGAATTCATCGTATATTTCTTCGCCAATAAGTTCTAGGACACTGAAGTCAGGAATGACGAGCACATGAAGGAAATCATCCTCTACCTTCTAGCACGTCCTCGAGAGTGATGATACCGAGTGGCATGATGGCCGGATCAATACCCTGTAGAAAGTCCTTGGCATCTTTCTTGGTTAAAAGAGCGTCAGCGGGCATGTTTTGTTCCAATCCGGTCCCCGGTTTTGGTAACCTTATTATCTGCTTTTCCTTAGTATTATCACACATTTCCGTTCCGCGTGCCGGTCCCGCCTCAATATCCGTTCTGTTAGACTGAGACTTGCGCTTGGATCTGACGCTATTCCTCTTGATAGATACCCGACGAAGTTCCTTCTCCACGCTGTTGAACTCCGTAGCCGCATCACTTTGAGTCGTGGACTCTTTCTCGGGGTCATCAGACCACGAGACACCCTTGATGTTATCCTTGCAATCTCTCTTGGGCTTTGACTGTTCCTCGTCATCGCTGGAATCGCTTGAGTCGCTGGAATCGCTGATCCCGACAGTATGGCGCAGACGCTGGGTAAGAGTACGTTTCGCAACTTTCTTGACAGAGGCAGCCCTTTCTACGCTCATGCGAGAGACGATCGCCATGTGAGAGCGGCCCTCTTGAAATTTGTCCAAGATACCGAGTAGAGGTTCGTTACAAGGGACGAAAGGAACTCTGTTTAAAGGTATAGTGCGCAAGGGGATGGCATCTGGACGATGAGTGGGATGAGACATGCATGCGCAAGCAGGCGTGGTTAGCCAATTACCTTTAGGATCAAGCATCACGCACTGGAAGAAGGGTGAGAAAGCTTGACAGTGCACGGAATCGAGTACATACGTGTTTGACGAGAAATATACCGATGATTTTCTTGACCTTTTCCAGACGACCAGAAGCATCCACGGCAACCTCTATCTCCTCGTACACGGGTACACGACTGTGACCGGTCAAGCAAATTTTCTTCATCATGTCATAATCCAACATCGAGTCGATGGAAAGCATGAACACATCGTCGATTGGTGTCATAGCCTGTTCATACCGTAAATCATGAGATCGTCGAGGCAGAGGGCAAGGTTATGTCACCTGAGTCACAACCTTCTCTTGCAAGTCGAGAGTAGCACCTATGATTGTGACGGTGTCAGATTTCAGGTCCCCACCATGGGCGGAGGTTGACGAGTGCATCGCAATCAACTCTTTAAGTTCTGGAATGAAACGAGGAGCTTAATACGGGCGAAGGGCGGACTGATTATATACCAACCTGCTCTTCGGTAAATGATACCGTGATGTGGTCCAAGAGCAAATTCGAGCAGCTTCGCGACGGGCCAGGCTACCACCCCCTATTACGTTGCGAGTGTTAGAGACTAAGACGGTAAACGAGTCCAACATGTCACAGCCGGGGAACGAACCAAGAGGTAGATCAAAATGCGAGTGAAGCCAGCCATTTTTGCGCCCAAGTAGAGACCGTGGCGAGTGCAAAGCGACTGCGGAATAATTTCCGAGAAGCTGTTAAAATGATTAATAACCGTCGGTTACTAGAATTAGGAGGAGCCCGGACAGAAGAGACTCAAACGCGGCTGTTCGCTAGGAGCTTCGTTGATGCACGACTTACATGACAATGAGGACTGTACTGACGACGACACTCTGCACACCACCACCCAGGACAGGGTCAGAGATGATGGGGAGTGTCTCGTTTACAATCATGTTGGCCAGTAGGAGTGTCACCAGTAAAAGGTGACCGTTCTGGCGTATCGGCTTGATCTTTGCAGCATACTGTTTCTGCTGACTATATATGGTATAGAGTGAGCTGCGGCTGTTAGGAGGAGGTTTGAGAGGATACTGACGGGGTGCCGCTGATGCTGAGTACGTTGAGCTGGGTCTCGTCCAAGCTCATGTAGCCTAATGTCAGACCGGCAAAAACACCGGACAACAGTACAAGGACTGGAATAAGACAAGCGAAGACAATAAACTCGGCAGACGGATGGCTTGAATGTGCGCGTTTGACGTAGGTGTGCAAGATGGGCGGATCGTCATCTGCGGCGCCACCGTGTTTGCGAAAGATGTTGGGCACATGTTGTGATAATATAGACAGAAGAGTGAAGATGAGACGAGAAGATCGTGGGGAGTGTAGAGGAGCGGGTACCATTCGAGGGGGAGCGATGATTGAGAGGCGGGTAAGAGCTAGTCAGCCTTGAAATAGGTGGGACTAGTGGGGATTAGTCATAGCACCCGTTAGGTAAATAACATAAACACCGGGCTGCGACAACAACACGGACGTACTGTGACCGTACAGGTTTATCATTTGAGATCCGACAGGTTGAAGAGTGCGTGTGCGGATGGGGTTGGGATCTATCATGAGCTTTCCACTGACAGATGTGTAGGAGGATTGACCCGTCGATCCCCGGATCAAGCCAGTGGGTGGCTCGTCGTTGTGGTTATGAAGTGAATCCCATCGGAACACATCCGAGCCGTTTTTTGTGCTTCACACACCCAGTTCAGTTCCGTCTCTGCATGTTTCTCCAGCACTTAGTCAATCGGCGACTGCCATTCACAAGCAAGCGCATCGTGTTCAGTTTTCATCACAGCACTTCATCCCATTCGGCTCGTCGTCCTCTGTGGTACAGATTTGGTAGGCAGTCCACCTATGTGGCAATCACTCTCGGTACACTCTGGTTCATCGACCACAAATTCAATGCATCTGCGGTGGCGCGCAATTTTCGCACACTTTGGACGGTGAGTCTCTTTGCATACAGGTTTCCGAGATCTTTCAGCTCGATGGTCACTTTGACTTTGAGTACCCACGCGAACCTGATGACTCTGATATGCGCACACACTTCTATTTCATATGTTCCCCTGACATCACTCTTCACGTTCTCATTAATGTTTTGGTGATACGGACCAGTGCGCAATGATATCCCTAGACTATAAGCTCAACTTTCGACCCGACAAAGCTGACCGAATACCACAACTTCATGCACGCGTGGCGGACAGGATGTACAATCTCTTCACATCCAACGGTGGTCTTTATATTAAAATAGGTCCGTAACATTGTGGAGAGCCAAATGGTTTTCTGATGCAGAATTCATCTTCCAGGCCAAGCCATCGGTGCCAATTCACCCTTTCTGCCCCGCCCAATACAAGACAAATTCGCCCGTCTGTTTGATGATGCTCCCCAGATATCTTATTCCGCTATCCTATCCGTCTTCCGCTCTGAATTTGGCGCATCCCCCACGGGTCCTGACGGCATCTTTGAAATATTCGAACAAGAAGCGATCGCAAGTGCCAGCGTCGCCCAAGTCCACCGTGCCAAGCTTAAAACTGGCGAATGGGTTGCGGTCAAAATTCAGAAGCCAGACGTGTCCAAACAGATCGAGTGGGATCTCGGCGCGTTCCGTGTGGTGATGTGGATATTTGAGAAGTGGATGTTCGATTTACCCGTCTATTTCGCTGTTGGTACGTCTTTTTTCGATCTATATCATTGTGAAGAGTGAAGCATTGATGCCATATGCAGATTTCATCAATAGCCATCTCAGGCAGGAATTGGACTTCGTGCAAGAGGCAGAGAATGCGCGTGTCACTGCCAAATTTATAGCCATGGAGCCGCGGATTGCTGGCAAGGTACATATACCGAAGGTTTATCCGGAGTACTCTACCGGAAGGATACTTACTGCTGAGTGGATCGATGGAGTACGGTTGAGCGACCATGCCGCAATTCGAAGACTGATGGGTGAGGAGGGGGAAGGGGCGCTCATGTCGAGTCCGAAGAACCATCTCCCGCTGGAAGGTGTTCGTCTGAAGGGTGGGATCAAATCAATCTTGCATACAATGGTAGAGTTGTTCAGTGCGCAGATATTCAGCTGGGGATGGGTCCACTGTGATCCGCATCCTGGTAACATCATTGTTCGACCGCATCCCTTGAATCCTAGATACCCGCAGCTGGTTTTGCTTGACCATGGATTATATGTCCGGGTCAAGGAGTCCTTCAGGCGCGAATACGCGACACTATGGAGGGGCCTATTGGCAGTGGACTGGGATGTGATCGAGCGTGTGACGGCATCATGGGGCATTGGTGCCCCAGATCTGTTCGCGAGCGCCACACTCATGCGGCCGGTATGGTATGGCCGGAGAGGCAGGGGGGAGAGGGAGGACAGCGAGAATAGTGGGCATGGTGCACAGGAACTGAATCAATACGAGCGAAGCGTACAGATGAAGCAAAAGTTGAAGCGGTTTCTGCTGGACACGGATAAAATGCCGAAAGAACTTATCTTTCTTGGCAGGAATATGAGGTATGTATTGACTTCGCATATTGAAAGAATGGGTGGCCAATCTGACCTGTATACCAGGATTGTACAAGGTGAACACATTTATGATTCCTGTTAGATACATATCCCATTAACCATTTTACTGTAGGAAATAATCAGGTATTTGGCTCACCTGTTAATCGCATCAGGATTACAGGATTCTGGGCTTCCACATCTCTGATGTCCTCTGCAAATCTCACATTTATGGAACATATGAGGGAGTATTGGCACCATCTTGTGTTTGGTACTGTCATGCTTTCCATTGATCTGACCTTCTGGGCAAGCAAGGTACATCAATGGATTCAACATATGTTGGGCAAGCCAGCCATTGGTTTTGAAGATGAGTTAGAAAGGATGATGAGAAATGTTGCAAAAAGCACTTTTGGAATAGATGTTTCAACTAGTACTTTTAATGGATGATTGGTGTTCTATTTGTTTATGTGGTATATTTTCACAATTCACCCTTCAATTCAGTTGCTTTAGTTGTTGTACATTTGACTTTATACATTGTGATACAATGACTCCAAAAAGCATTCCAATGTTTGACACCAATGTAGTGTTATGCTTGGCCTGGGTGATATGAAGTCCCTACTATGCTGAGTAGCAGATGGAGTCCTGTGGTGAAAGATGTTAATACTGAGACTGAACTGATAACTGACGGATACACGGCAACCTCAACCAAGAGGTCACTGGGCAGGTAGATGTGATATGGATCCTGAGGGATGGACAAGCCACTGCTGGTCCCTACTATAGGACAACAAGGAACTACCTTTGGCGAGGTAGGAGTCAGGGATCCTTACAATGGCCTGGAATGAAATCCAGTGAATGCCTAAGGGTTACTGGGACTTTACGATAAAATCCTCAAGTGAACAAGACTGGAGTTATCAGTCGAGTTCCCATGGTTATATATTAATGGTATCTACGCACAGACCATGCTATGCTAGATTAATTAAGGTTCTAGTAAACGATGAGTAAGTAATGCTACTGGCTATGGATACAGAGTACAAGATGAGAGACTAATGCTACTGGTACATTAAGATAGCGAACTGCGGAATGAAATAGAAAAGAGGGATGATGTGTCATCCTGAGTCAGAAGTCTGAAGATAGAAAGGGAAAGGACTCCAGAGTCATACACGTCATACCAAGAGAATAAGGCCATTGGCTATTCCCTTAATATCCTGCTGCAGAGACACATAAGTGCTGCTTGATTGGCTAGCTGATATAGTGCATTGGTAATCCAAGTACTGGAGGGACTACTGTGATTGGCTAGGCACTAATGGAGGACCGCGGACTCTCACAGAGTTGTGGGCATAGATATATCTGGTAAGTGGCAATGGGTAAAGGGTTCAGAATCCCGTCAAGGGATGACAACCATTGGCTTGAAGCTTCTAGACATTAGTGATCAGGGAGTGAGCGAGTATCACTATAGGCTTGGGATCTATGGCCTTGGCTATGCGAGCAACTAAATGCTATAGACTGAAATGCCATAGAATAAACAGAATCAGATGATGTCATAGATTCATCATCGGATCTAGACTCAGCAGATGATGTCATGACTGACGTATGGGTTCTGGACGCAGCTGGATGATGACATGATCGTGCTGATGACATCCTGGGTCTGGATTGATTATCTAATGAGATCAGGTGACTGGTCATGTGATGGGCTTAGTCACTAGACTGAGAGATTCGAAGTAAAGGGTATTGAGACTAAGACCTAGTGGTGGTCACTACAGCTTGACGGTAGTCAGAGGCTAGTCCTGGCAACTAATGAAAGAAAAGATGAAAAATGCATAGAAAATGCCCATTTTCATAACACTGGGTAGGGACAAGCATGGCCTTGAAGAATATCTTCCTTTAACCATAAGGATAGTGAAATGAGATCAGAAAACCACAGAGATAGAACTAGGGTAGAACAACAGTGATGGAATAAACACTAGCACTCAAGTGAATGCTAGGGCAAGGATGATGGATAGTCACACACTTGTACTGGCCTGGTTTTTAGATCCCAGATAATGCCCAAGTGAACAAGACTGGGGATTCCAGTCATTGCACACCCAGTATTTATATTACAGCTATCTACGCACAGACCATGCTATGCTACATTAATTAAGGTTCAAAATCAACAAGAGAGGTAAACACTATTGGCTACTGACTACGGAATGATAAGAGTCTTATCAGCCATTGGCTGGAAGTATTAGGGCATCAGTCAGTGAAAGATAAGAGAGACTAATGCTACTGGTTAGAATGTGATAGAACAAATGATGTCATAGTGATGTTATTGGGTCTAGAATGGATCACATGACTTGCTGAGTCATGGGTCTAGACTAGATTACCTAATTAGTCATATGATGTGTCACATGACTATGAAGGGTGGAAGTCTGAATAAGCAAAAGTCATGTGACCCGAAAAGTAAAAATTTTTAATGCTGGAGAAATAATAGAAAATAGGAGGTTTCATAACACTATCCCCCAGCAAGGGTCTTGAATCCCAAAGAAGACCCAGGAGGTGAAACCTCCGTGAAATTCTTGTAACGCTCAAAAAGAGCCACAAAAGAAGACATGTCAAGACCATGAAGATGGTGAGGGGCAGAGGGATGGGCCAGGTGAAAGGCGTTCAATGCCTCAGTGGCATTGTGCAAGTTGGCTTCAGGTTCCCATAAGTGATCAGAAATGTCCCAACCTTTCCAGTGAACTAGGAATTCCAGCTTTCCTCAATGGAGATGAGAATCGACAATGAAATCGATCTCGTACTCCTCGGTACGATTGTTATGAACAACAATCGGGTCTGGTCAAACTACCGGATGGTCAGCTGAGGGTTCTACATACGGTTTGACATGGGATACATTGACAACCGGGAAAACCTTCCAAGAGTGGAGAAGGGTGAGCTGGACTGCATTGGGATGGACGGCTGCAATGGGATAAGGGCCAATCCACTTCTGAGGCAACTTGGTGGATGGATATAGGAGGGAGAGGTTGGCCATAGACAGCCAAATGCGATCGCCCACCTTATTGGCAGGGGCTTCAGAACGGGAGGAATCGGTAGTGCATTCCATCACCTTGTGGGACTGTTTGAGAGCAGCATGAACATCCACATGAGATTTGGTGAGGAGAGTGCCAAAGGGAAGAGAACTGGTGACACTGAGTTCAAAACCCACCCAAGGGGCATAGTTGCAGGTAACCGTGAAGGGGATGGTACTGGTGGCTGAGGTGAGAGAGTTATTATGCTGGAATTGGGTGATGGCGAGCCATTCCGCCTAGTCCATTTATTTCTTTGATACATAGAGGCAGAGGTACTGCTCCAAATTGCGGTTAATGCATTCCATCTGACCATCTGATTGCAGGTGGAAAGCAGTCGAGAGTTTCTGGTTGATTCCGAGGAGGGCACACAGCTGCCATGTAAACTTGGAAGCAAACTGGGGACCCCTGTCTGAGACTACTAAGAAGGGGAGCCCATGAATGCACCACACATGATCACAGAACATTCAGGCCATGTCCTTAGACGAGACTGAAGAGGTGCAGGGGATAAAGACCATTTCTTTGGAAAACCTATCAACTACTACCATGATGGCAGTCTTCCCTTGCGACTCAGGGAGACCTGTGATGAAATCAATGGATATGTCGGCCCAAGGAACAGTGGCTGCGGGAAGGTGGAGGATTTTGCCAGCCAGAGGATGCTGAGAGCCTTTTGCCATGGCACACACAGGACATGCTTTGACGAAGGTAGCTACATCTCTGAACATTTGTGGCCATGAATAGAAGCACAACACATTTGTGGCGGTGCGCTGGTGCCCAGGGTGCCCAGCAATCAGTGAGGAGTGGCATTCAGCGAGGATCTGGAGTCAGAGTTCTTCTGGAATGAACACACGACCCTTTATGTCGATATAGAGAGAGGTGGCTTCATCCTTGTCAAAACCTAAAGGGACTTTGTCTGGCAGATGGGTGTGAATACGATCTGCGAGAGTCAAATGGATTTTGACTACAGATTGGGTGAAGTGGGAGGTACAGAGCACTGTAATTCCTTTGTTATGATCATCGTTGGCCTCCCCATAGTTGGAATGTCAGGATAGAGCATCAGCTCGTCCGTTGCTAGAACCTTGTTTGTAGATGATCTTGTAGTTGTATTCAAGGAGGAACTCATGCCATCGGGCTTGATGCACTGATAAATCTTGTGGTTTCCACCAAAACTCTAATGCTTTATGATCTGTCCAGATCTTGAATTCGGGGCAATCAATGAGGTGATGCCTCCATTCCTTGAGAGCCCGTATAATGGCTAACAGTTCTTTATCATAGATGGGGTAATTTCTTTCAGCAGAGTCTAGGGAGTGGGAATAAAAGGAGGTAGGCCTCCAGTTACCATCGGGCTGTCTGTAAGATAGAACTACTCCAGTTGCCATGTCAGATGCATCACATTCAATGTGGACCAGCTTTTCTCTATTGGGGTAAACAAGAAAAGAGGCTTGGGAGATGATACCCTTGAGTTGGTTGAAGGCTGCTTGCTATTGATCTGTCCAATTAAAGGGTACGTCTTTCAGAGTTAAGTCGTTAAGTGGCCTAGCCACCATGGTGAAGTCTTGTATGAACTTCCAATAGTAATTGGCAAGTCCTAGGAAACCTCATAACTGTTTGAGTGTCTTTGGCACCGGCCAACTAGCTATGCCATCTGTTTTCCCTTTTTGCATCTCTACTCCTTCTTTCGACACTACCAGCCCTAGGTAGTTGACCTTTTTCTGATTAAAATGGCACTTGCTGAGTTTGAGGTAGAGATCGTTCTCCTGTAATTGCTTCAATACTTCTCCCACAACATCCAGGTGCTCCTACTCTGACTTGTTCTTTGTGAATATCATAGTGTCATCAATATAGATTACCACCACTGCATACATGTCAGAGAAGATGTCGTTGACCATGTTCTGGAACATTCCTGGCGAGTTGCACATTCCAAAGTACATAACTACTGGCTCATATGAGCCGATTGGCATGGTAAATGCTCCTTTCCATTCATCTCCCTCTTTGATACATACATTGTTGTATCTCCATTGCAGATCTAATGTTGTAAACCTATCGGCGCCCTTCAGGTGATCAATCAGAGTAGATATCAGAGGTAGGGGATAATTGTTCTTGATGGTTCCTTTATTTAAATATCTGTAATTGATGACCATTTGTTTTCCACCATCTTTTTTTGGTATAAAGAAGACTGGTGAAGTCTGAGGTGATTTGGATGGCCGAATATAACCTTTCTTTACTTCTTTGTCAATGAAGGTTTGCACTTCATCCATCTCCATGTCAGATAGAGGGATAATGTGTCCTTTCTTCGGTATGAAATCGGCTTCCAGATCTACGGCATGGTCCCATGGTTTTCTCGTAGACATTCTTTCCAATTCTTCTTGTGAGAAGACATTGAGATACTCCCAGAACTGGCTGGGGACCTGCTTCTTAAGATCTGTTTCTTCTTCTTTGCTCATTTGACGGATCTGGGTTTTCAGCTGTGCTTGGCAATACTTGGAACATCAGGGAAAAGACAACTTCTTTTGGATCCAATCGATATCTGGATTGTGACGTTTCAACCAATCATATCCTATGATCATATCTTGTTGTCCTAAAGTAGACAGGAAGGCCTCAATGGCTTCTGTGTGTTTGTCGCCATTGGTTTCTTCAATGACTATAGTAATATAGACCTTCTCTGTTACTTTCCTGATCAGCTGTTCGGTTCCATCAGCATTGAGGACTGGCACTGTCTTGTCAAGTTTCACAATCTGTAAATTCTGCTTTTTTGTAAAATTATGGTCAATAAATGTATGGGTGGCTCCTGAATCAACCAATGCTTCTACTAAACCTATCTTGGTCCATCAGGCTTGATTATTATGCATGACTTATCCATAGATCGTCAGCATTAACTGAAATTCAGGTTCTTGGTTGGCAATGACTGTTCTCATCATTACTTGGCTTTTGAGGGTTTTATAAATACTAGAGGAATGATTAGTTATTTCACACTTAGTTTGAAATTGTCCTTTTGGTGGGGAATTAAGTATGACTTTGTTGTTGGTCACTGTACTCTTTCAAGATGCCCCTTCGATGAATGGAATATCTATGGAAAATGGTACACAATAACTAGAAACTGGCACAGGACTACAAATGTTCAAAGGTGGCTCTGAGGATACTAGGGAAACTATATCAGCTTCAGATAAAGAGGGGTACATCCTGTGGATGTTGGCCTTCTTCTCCTCCATTGGTGTAGGCACAAAGACCTTAGAAACTAAAAATGAGTCCACTTCATGAAGATCATGGTTTGGTAAAACACCATCTTGATCACAAGTACAAGTACTACAATGAGGCAGGGACACAGGGGAAATAATATCGTCAATAGATGAAACTTTGTCTGACCTACTTACACCTCAAAAGTGAGAGGTCTTTACTCTTTTAAAGATTCATTCTTGGGGCTTGTCTTCTCCTTTTCATATTCTGCATCTTCCTTGATATATCATGTGGAGTCTGCTACTTCCTCTTCTTTGAGGACTTCAAAACGGGATCCAATGACTCGTGCTTTGACAATCTTACCTGTCTTGCAATCTTTGATGAAATGCCCGGGTTTCTTGCAGTTGAAGCACTGCTGTGGGGCCCTGCAATCCTTGGCTTGATATCCCATTCTGTCGTAATTAGGACATGCCTGGGTTTGCTGTTGCACTTCGATGTCCATTGGCGTGCCTCGGCCTGGCTGAGTGCCAACTGCTGTAAATCTTGGCTTGGATTGCCAACTCTGAGGTATCTCCTTTCGAACTCCTCTTTTGTACTGTACTCTCTCCAACCATTCACCCATTTCTTGATAAGTGTTGAGGGTGTCCTCAAACTTAAGATCACCCTTATTCTCTAACATGATGATGTAGACCTTGTAATCCACTGCCTTATGCAGCATATGAACAGTATGCTTGTCAGGGATGTTGAGATCTTCTTTGAGGAATTGGAATTCATTAAGGAACTCCATGATCTTCCTTCTGTTTTGCCTTAGAGAATCTAGCTTGGTAAAGGCTTCTTCCATGTACTCTGTTACTCAGAAGTACTTCTCCACATCTGTCTTCAGCTCTGTCCAAGTCCTCCATTTGTTCATTCTTAGACACTGCTGGATTCGGAGATGCATGTACAGAGTGGCCTGACCTTTCATGTGCAACCATACTGTGGCACATTTCTCTTTGTCCTCATCAAGGAGGGACCATTTCTGTGTGCTGCCCCAGAGGTCAATTAACAACCACCAGTGATGGAACATTTTTCTATTTCCATCCCATAATCCAGGGTCTATGAACTTCTTGTTGAACAGGTTGCTTTCTTTTCCTACTTCATTGAGGGATAGATCCTCCACTGTGGATGTTATCTTCCCTATTTCTGCTTGGATGTCTCTCCAGCCGATTCCTGACATTTCTTCAACTTCTTGGGTTGATGGTTATGGGGGTTCTGAGGTCATGCTTCTGGCACGAAAATCAAGAGGGGTTCTGGTACTGCTGTGGAGAGTCAGTTCAGCAACTCATAATGTCTGTGGTTGTCCTGAACATGTCTGGCTCCTTCTACTTGGTTTAACTGGGTTCAAAGCATTAGAAGTTCTGCTTCAAAGGTCTGCTGTAGCCTGCAGGTGTTATGAAACCTCCTATTTTCCTAGTATTTTCTACCGATTTTTCCAGCCTTTTATCTGTACTTTTCAGGTCACGTGACTTTCGCTTATTCAGACTTCCACTCTTCATAGTCACGTAACGTGTCAC
>JBBPKO010000183.1:20357-39471 GCA_038089295.1 Xerocomus amazonicus
GGCAACTACTTACCACTTGCCGAAGATTTTCCACCTTTTCAGCTTGAGAGATATCCAAGAACTCAATGATCTTGTCGCATGGAAGAACGAACTCCTCCGGTTTGTACACATCATACGGAAGGCCAACCATGGACTCTGACGCGCCATACCCAGGGCTAACGATCAAGACATCCGGTCCTAGTATGGATCTAACCTTTGTGTGATTATTGTGTGTGAGAAGAAACAGTAAAAACGTAAGTACGTACCTTCGGGAACATCAAGATCCATGACCCGGTGCATACTGTGCGAAGGGCGCTCAATTCCGGCCAGACTCGAGCAGCCCATCCTTCAGAGGAGAATGGGGGTCCAATTTTGAGCAACTCTGCCGCACGCTCAGGATCTGCACGCAACTCTCCCTGAAAATATCTTTAGAAACCAGAAATGTTTGCATCGATTGCTGACTGACCTGCAAGTGATCTCGGACACGGTCGATGCCTTCCAGATCAGGTAGGACACCATCCCTAATGCAGGCTACGAGGACATTCCATTGTTCATCAATGTGACAAATGAGATCAACAAACAGTGTCGCGAACGGCACATGGAAGCGACCCAAGCCCCGATGGGTGAGGAAGAAGAGCCCATGAACTATCAGGAAGGATGGATAATCGGAAATCGTGGTTGCAGCCCATGGCACGGCGTAGAATGGTGCTGGAAGCAGAAAATATAAACGCGAATCGCTGAACTAGTGAGGACACAACATACAAGTGGGGTGCATGCGCCTGTCATCGTCATCAAACTCCCAACCGAACATTTGGCGCACTTTTCGGCCCGTCCCTAGACAAATGGGGATCTTCTGCACCACTTTGCCAGATGCATCTTCGATTTCCCTGCTACCCAAGCATCCACAATACACCACTCCAGCGAGTGGATTTTTACTATCCGGGTCAAAAAAGGAGGGAAAACCTTTCAACATTGTACTTGCGTATCTCGCAAGGAGTTTCGGGGCAGTTCCAGTTGTAGAACTAGTAGATGCAAGGAAATCGGGAAGACCAGGAGCAAACAAATTCTCGACATCTTCCTGTTTGCACTGCTGGGCATTAAACCTGTCCGCAAAAGGCTTGTAAGAGTCATATTTAGAGAGGGGAACGTGGGTTCGGAAATCTGATATTGGCATCGGCGACATTAGTCCCACCGTGCGTCGCGACAGCATCACGAAACGCAGAGAGACTGGGTGCTTGTGTCGCGTATTGAGTGTCGATGTGTCTTATGAGATAGAGCAAAACGGTGTTCATTCGCTCCTTTAAAGGAGACATATCTTTGAATGCTTGACCGTCGTTGTCATTGGTAATGCCGCTGGTCCCTGTGGAAAAGGAAATAGCCATCCTGTCAGACTTGGCGAAAAAATCTAGCAGACCCGAGTCCGGATTCACTTAAAAAAGCTTCCGTATTTCGGCTCCCGGTCGGGAAGGCTCATTGTTAAGAGTTATTCAAAATTTTTCATCACATAGGGTCAAAGTTCGAGCGGTAGACAACCTTACCAAATTGGCAAGGTTAGGATCCGACGAAGGACCACGGCGAATAGTCCATGTTCAAAGGAGAGGCAACCGTTGTCATTCCTAGTTGCTGGTGCAGGCACGCGATATCCCTCCCTTAAGATCAGGACCGTGTAAGAATGGGCCCAACACGGTATGGGCAGGGACAGGCAAGAGGGCAGGAGGTTGGTTTAGGCGGCGGTTTCAAGACGGCAAAGCTCCCGTCAGAGGGCGCCGACCGCCCCCCTTCCGTAACTAGTAGTTAGGGAATTGCCAACAAAGTCACATACCGGGAATAGGCAAGCAGGAACGACCGGCACCTACGCTGTGGCGGTCTGTCGTGGGGTGGGTGATACTAGTCTGGGAGAAGGAGGGTAACCTATTGGGCATCAGTGGACGCTCATCGAGCAAATATAAGTCTACCGTCTCCAATGGCTTTCCTCTTTAGTCATGCCACTACACATTGCGGCACAGATCTGGCTAGACTCCCAAAAGTCTTCAGAAACTTTACGGATACATAGAAACACTTCTTATCGGCTGTTGGAACATATTCATGACCGGGGCCGGGGGAATTTGTGGGACTGGGACCCAGACCGCCAAGAAGAGGACAGCTGGCGCCACTTACTTTACCCTGCACTCGACAACAGTTGCACACGCCTTGTCTATATTACAGTTCTATTTCTACCAATGACTGAATCACAGACTCAACTTCATGCATGATTTCAACAACGATGTGACGAAAATCCCCCCCCCCCTGTCATGGCTCACGGCTTGGGCAAAAACCCGCTTTCTCGCCACGCCCCGATCCATTTCGCTACCAACCTCTCGTCCACCGCAGGCACCTCCCTCAATGACCGACTCACCTGCACCGTCTTCTCCACGGACAAGGGCAACCCGGCCCTGACTTCCTCACCTCCATACTTGCCCTCGAAGAACGCCAACAGCTTGCGGCTTGGGTTACGCCGCTCGTCCGAGTCGCTCGCGCGCAATGCTTTCAGCCATTCTCGCCGTGGAAGCCGTTTGAAACGGAGATGTGTGCTCTCGAGGATGGTTAGGATGGTGGACCATGGAACAAGGGTTGGGTGAAGGACGTGGTAGACGGGGCATTGAGCGGATGACGGGACATCTACAAGCTCCACGATGCTCTTGGCGGCGTAGTCGACTGGGAGCCATGATACTTGTTCATCATGTTCGGGGAGGAAACCGATCGTGTCTGCACACTGCGTGTCCGAACCGAACTCGTTCTAGTGAAACTGGCATGATGAATGAACGTATTTGACACCGACCTTGATAGTAAGGGAAATGCTCTCGGACTCATTCCAGACCCCATTCACTGTATCGCCTACGATTTGACCGACACCTGTCAAAAAGAAACGGGTTGTGAGACGATGTCACTGTATACCTTCCGCATAGAATGACATACGCAGAACTGCAGTGTGGATTGGCGTCTTTTGCGCCGCGACTTGACACAGCCTTTCAACAACCCATTTAGACTGCGCACTAAGATAAGTAATGGTCAGAGACGAGTGCATGAAAAAAGAGTGAGAGTGACGCACTATCCCATCCACTGCGCAAAAGCAGGACTATCCATTATCACCTCGGGGATGAATCCAGGACCGGGCCACTGCAATGCGGCACTAATGGATGAAACAAAGGAAAATTTGGCAGGCTTTCCATACGGTGAGGACAGCGCGAGGTGTATCAGATTCACGGCGCCTCGAATCTGCGCCTCGAAACTACATCAGGGGCGTGAGAAATCCGCACAGAAAAACTGTACAATGCACTCAGTGCAGACGCTTACCTAGAAACATCCAGATTGAAATTGACCTGCCAGGCGTTCTAGGGACACAAGATAAGATGCAGCAACGGATAGAGTGAGATACGCACGTGAATGATGGCCGTCGCCCGATTTGCAATTTCGCGATATCGTTCTTCACCGAGGCCCAAATTAGCCTCAGTTAAATCTGACGCAAGAACTACGATGCGCTCGCTCATTCCTGTCTGTGCGTCCAAGGACCGGTCGAGTACCCTTCGGGTCTTCAGAGATGCCGTCAATCGCTCGGCTGCGTGCGCGTCATCCTTGGCACGGCTGAGACAGTAAATGGTTACTACATCCGGATCAGCGAGAAGTTCATTGAGTATGTGGGCACCGAGGGAACCGGTGACACCCGTCAAAACGACCTAACACGGATAAATTCAACAACATGGCACAGGTCATCCCGGGAAACATTACGTGCCACTTTTTCGGACGTGCCAGTTGAATGGCCGTTTGTGCCGTTGAAGGACACTTTTGATGGGTACGTGAAATGGCTGTATTTCTCCACCAACTCGAGCATAAGCTGCTGAGAGCGGACTCGAATATCAGCGTCTTCCTTTCCGGAGGAAAGTAAAATGATAAGTTTTGCCAGCCTTGCAAAGGGAGACGAGTGAGCGACCAAAACGAAGGGAAAGTAAACACATACTTGGTAATGGAAGGATGCTCGAAGACAGCATTGATAGACAACTTCTTCCCCCCAAGATCGATCTCCTGTATGGCACACAAAAGAGCCCACGGTCGGCTCCATGTTCAAACGACACGGTCACACGTACCCTCTGAATAGCATTTCGAATGCGCGTCGACTGAAGCGAATCAAGCCCAAACTCGAACAAGTCCGAGTCATCTTCGAGACGATCGATCGGTTTCTCGATTGTCTTGCCAATCAGCTCCCTCACAGCCATTTTCGCCTCTGCTTCACTCTCCAATCGTCTCCTCCCTTCCGGACCTGCCTCGCCCTCCAGGCGCTCATACACCTCCTCGATCACTTTCTCAAACTCTCTGTACACTTTCGCCCTCAAAAATATGCCTTTGTCCGCCCTCGGAATCTTGGTCCCATAAGGCAGAAGCACCAGCGCCTCAGCGGATAACTGGGAGTGAGAGGGCGCCTCGACGTTGGCAAGTGCGACGGTCGAGGCGACGCGTTGAGCGAATTCCTCGTTTGAAAAATGTTGGGAAGCTTCGGTAGGGAGGATGAGTGCTCCGATCTGGGTGCGGCCGCTGCCAAAGACGATGGCGTCGGAGATGTATGGGGAGGAGCGGAGTGCAAGTTCGATGGGGACTGGGTTTGTCTTTTCACCATTGAGCTGGAGAAGTGGTGAGCAAAGAAGTAAGCAGAGGACGATAGGGATGTACCATGACGAGGGTATCGTCAATGCGACCAATGTATTTGTACGCATCAGGGATTGTTGGATGTTTGATGAAGAGATCCCTCGTGGCATAGGAGCCGTCTGGTTGGTTCGTCATCACCTACTCAAAGATCAGTGCACGAGACGTTATGTATTCGAATAGGACCCGCCTTAGTAGGCCATCCATCCAAAACGACCAGTTCATAAGTATCACTACCGCGATGTTCAAAGCGGATAAAGTTATGTACGCCAGACCGGATTCGGGGGCCCTTTGCGCGCATCCAGTTCCATTCCTTGTCCGTCTCGAAATCACGAATGGTCGACATTAGCTGACCCATCTCGGCTGACCACCATCTGATGAATTCCGATACGAGACACAGATAAAGGAAGGGACATACTCATGCCATAATGACCAACCAAAGGAACACCCTTCGAGACGAGGAAGTCACCGAGATCATCAGGACAAGCACTCCCGCTAAATGTGACCACCTTTAAGCGTGTGAGTATATCCAATCCCTCTTGCGTCTCCGCAAGTAATCTCAGGGCAAAAGGAACTGCATAAAAGGCCTCTACATCTGGGGCTTGCAAGAGCAACTTGATGATGTTGGCTGACGTAAGCGGAATAGACCCCGTCGGAAACATATACAATGGTTTTTCAGCATACCACGCTCGCAGCATGCTTGCATGACCAAATCCCTGTGTGTAACAGGTTTAGCACGACACGTCGTATACACAAGAGACAAAACCGACATGGTAGAATGGCATCGTCGTGAGAGCGGTGAGACCCAGATTTGTCCTGCAACTCCCAATGGCGGCCTTGTTAGTCGTAACGACCGCTTTTGGAAACCCAGTAGAACCGCTCGAGTGAATGATGTTCACCGGGAGAAGGAACTCGGTGTCGGGGGTGAGTGCGACCTCCCAGCGGGTCTTTTCGGGATGCGCAGCTCGAGCCTCAGGTCCGAATACCTCGGGTGGGGGTTGCCGAATGATGGATACCGATGACGGGTCAGCGAGGAGCGTAAGTGCCTCTGTGGCAGAGGCAACCTGCGCATCCTGCACAAACAAGTGCGACGTATTCGTTACGGTCAACAGATGTGCGATCGCAGGGGGCGAATTGTTGGGAGAAATGAAGAATACACCTGGGAAATGGAGTGAGGCACTGCACTGCACTTGGGAATGGGTACGAGACGCACAGTAACCCATTCGATACAGGGCTAGCTCTGCAACGATATAGTCGACATTGCTCACGCCCAGCAGGCCAACAGTAAGTTTGGTCGTTGTATCACCTTTCGCGCGACTAGGGAGGGCACCAGTGTCTTTCAAGTGGTTCGCAAGAAGGGATGCTGCTGCATCGACCTCAGCGGCGGTGTACTTGACGTACTGGGATACGGGTGAGTTAGAGTACATCAAGTGAGAACTGCAGACGCACATTGAAGTCCTTGTCTGGTATGGCAAGGATATGGAGGTTAGGACGCTCGCGAGCTCTCCGCTCAATAAGTTGGTTCAAGGAGAGCAGATCAGCCATGGCAAGGTGAGGTGGGAGCTAAATGACTTTTCTAAGGGTTATATCACCCATCGCTCCGCGGTGGCAGTTACTGCGGGAACGGCGACAACGCAAAAGCAGTGTATCAAATGAAGAAGCATAGTTGCACGAAGATGATGATAGTCTGATGAATCAGTGGCGGGCGCCATAAGTAGAGAAGGCATACTTGTTCACGACTATAACGCTAATAAAGATGACCAGTTTTTTGATCATTCAACTGAAGAAAACTCACAGAACGCAGGTGCTAACAACGCCGGAATCATATTTGTACAACAGCTCTTATCTTTGATTGCCGAGGGAGCCGAAGCCATGGGGTGCCATCCGCGAGAAAGAAAGGGCCGTAGTAAGTTTTGATGAAACTTGATTGAGACACAGCACTTGGATCCATGCGTGTCACCGCAACCAGTGCGCCAGCATGCGAACGGCGGGCACCTTTCACTTAAGAAGACCGACTGTGGTCACCACAATTCGCTAGAACAGCACTTTCCATTTGCCCGCTGTCCAAGTTGGTATGTTCAACCTTGCTTGTCATTGGCGAATGATAAATCCGTATCCCAATAAACCCGCTACGACTGCCTATCAACCATCGTACGGCCCTTCGTTCGGCGGCATGACCGCGCAATTCATCTTCGAAGCTACCCGGCATGCATTCGAAACCGACCCATCGAGCCTGACACCGCCAATGTTATGAACGATAAACCCCCAACAACGATGCTAACCGGACAACCCTCTCAACCACGCGCGACCTGTTAACAACTCGACATCACATCGTCATGCCGTCCGTCGCAACCCAACAAAACCGCGTTCCCTCCCAACCAATCAGCATTCCCACATGACAACTACGCGATTCCCCACCCGGCCGTATACAATGGGAATAGGGAGTAACCATTTTAGCATAGACATCAACATCATGATGGTGGCGCGACTGGTAAAATCCCATCAGGGACGCATGCCGGGTCCATCGCATTCGATATCGGATCACTGTCACCGTACAATGGACTTGGCATGTTAATATAAATGGCACTGGGATGATGACCCGGAACACTTGATCCTTGGACGTCGCTTAATTCGGGATAACTTCGTGGTCGGCGATACAGACGACACCCAGATCTCACGAGTTGGACGATGAGCTGACGAATTAGCAAGACAATGGAGAAGCGCCCAAAGGTGCTAATGACTCAGTGAGAAGTAGAACTGCGTCGCGTGGGAAGATAGATATAGCACGCGATGATCTGCATAGTTTTACTACCTCGCTTAGATGTGGGTTGAGTGCTATAGGGGAACGGAAAACTCGCAAACTCGTGGATTGTAGACTCCCGGGGGCAGCGCGAGACAAATAGACCATGAGTACTAACTACCTCTATCCCAAGAGATATCCACATCCACACCTACACAGCTTAAACATCCACGTCACCCCTGATATACCCTGCGAAATTCTACTCACCGAAAAAAATCGCATCATCAAATCTGAACCAAAACGAAAAGCACGACGCACCATTCAAATCCCGTCGATCACATATCTCCGCCAAATCCGCCCGTTTCAGGTGCAAACACGTCGACTTCAAGCTCTCCCAGAGCGTCGCCGTTGTCAGGCCCCGGAGGTCGTTCATGCCCGCCTCGTCTGTCACTCCGTCACTGTCTTGGAGTACGAGTGCGTCCAAGATGTGCGATGCCGCTTCATCATAGCGCTGTCCCCCACACACACACACAACGGTTCGTGAGACAAACGAAAAAAGAACACAAAAGAGAACGTACTCGGAGATTGATACATGAGATACCAACGTTGAATCTACAGGTGGTTCGCGTCAAGGTAAAATGACGAGGTAATGCAAAATAAAAACGTACCTCGCGCGGACGTAGGCAGGGTTTAACTGAAGTGCTCGGTGGTAGTATTCGAGCGCGTCAGCAGCTCGACCACTGTTGGCCATTGTCGCTCCAACGCGGTTATACAATAACCAGTCCTGCACACATCCCCAATCAATTTCAAAAAGACAAGACCAGACCAACGGATGTCATAACACACGCACATCTGGTCGAACAGCCAACGCTGCGAGGAAACAGTCCACCGCCTTGGCATACTCCTGTAAAACAACGTGTTTGAGTGGAAGGCTCGGAGAGGGTAAAAAAAAAAACATCGAAGAATGGAAACTTTTTTTTTTTGGAAAAAAATGACGTACCTCTGTCGTGTTCAATAAAACTGCCAGTGCAACCTGCACGTCTGCATCCACACCACCCTCCTGATCCGCCTGCCTCGCCATTCGAATGAGGACGTCAATCAATCCTGCAAAATCACCGCGCGCATCTGTGGCCAAAGTCGTGTCTGCCACCACCGCCGCATACACGGGGTTTCGCAGGACCCACTCTCGAATTGCGTCGTACGCCCCCAGCCGATGGTTGTCGTTCGTGTACGACACCGAGAGCGCAAGCCATGCGGCAAGGTGGGATGGGTCGAGTTCAGTGGCCTGTTGGAGTGCTTGGATGGCCTTGGCCTCGCGTTCGTTTTCTTGCTGTTTCACACCCAGATCAAACCATGCGGCAGAGTTGGTCGGATCTCGTTGCACAGCAGCCTCCAGTTCCAGAACGCTCTGCCATAAAAAGAAACAGAAAGAAAAGTCAAACGTCAGACCATGCTGTTCACCTCCCCCTGTTGCCCTCCTTTCATTTCTGGTGTGTGGTCGCACCCGCCATGCTCCGTAGAAATGAAAAGAGGGTGATGTGTACATACCTCGTACATTCGTTGTGAATGAGACATGTGCAAGGAATGATGCCGCGTCCGAGACGAATCGCCGAGTAGATACGGATTGTTTGTCTGGAACTGATAATTCACAACCGGCCGGATCCCTGATGTGGTGGCCTCGTATGCAGCAAAGGCCTTCTGCATCTCGCTCCAGATATTACCCTCTCCAGTGGCGGACACCGTGTGTGGAGCTCGATCCGAGTAATGTGCATTCCAATACTCGATAAAATCTGCATTCTCTTGGCGGAAATAGGCCTCATGGGGATCCTTCGCGTGTCGCAAGTACGCCGTATTCAATTCGTCTAAACCCTGATTAGAAGGTGAGACCTGTGAATGTGACGGAGTGGGTTGAATCGCCACGTCGTCCTGCACCACTGCACGTCCTTTGCCTTTCACATCTACACCCGCGGTGGTCGCGGCTTCTTTTGGAACAATGTTGTCCTGCTCGACGGCCACCTCGCCGTCGCGCAGTTGACGCATGAGATTCATGAACCCGCTTCTCTGGAACTTGGGGTTCTGCTCGTGTTTCACCGAGTCTATCACTTGTGCTGCAAGCCTGGCCATCTCGTCAGCGGGCATTGCACCCTTTTCATCTTGTGTGCGTTCTTGTTGTAGCGGGGCATCAGAGGGGATCACCGTGGAGGCGTTCAGCAATGATTCTTGTGATTGAAACTCTTTGTCCCAAGATAGGTCTATCCAAGAATGTGCAAGTCAGGGTCGCTCGGTTTCATACACGAACGAAACTCACGGTCGCTCTGTACGACATGCCGTTGTGCTGCAACGACCGTCGCGCCCGTCTGCCCGATCATCGGACCCACTCCATACCTTGCATACTCCGGACTCCACGGAAGTGAACCGCCTGAACGATTCGCCGGAACACCAATGGGAGAGGGAAAAAAACATAATAAAACGGAATGGACGCAAATAAAACACAGTCAGCAAAAAAGCACGTTGCAACGCACGGACGCACGAAGACGCACTGCGCATTCCACCCTCAGGCACCGTCAACCGCTGGTGACCGTCCATTCGCGCTGCCAGAATCGCCTGCGCATGACCCTGACCCTGTGGTCCATGGGCCAGTGTCGGGGTGTGCGTCCGGGTTGCCGTTGACTGCGCCAAGAAATCAGCAGCCCATGTCCCATTCAACGCACCTCCGGTCTGGACACGTTGGACAGAAGCGATATCACCACCAGGCAACGCATCTTGTAAACCGGCTAGATCAAGCGGTTGTGGTGGTACTGACACCATTGACATGGGCACTTGGGGCAAGAGTGATGCCGGCCCGGAACCGGTACTGAAGAACCGTGCTGCTTCTTGCTGCAACTCCGGTACGGGGGAGCTTTGCGATCGGAAATGGCCCTAGTGCCGTGGGCGGAGGACGCAAGAAAGAAAGGGCAATCGGTCAGCACCACATACAAGCACGGACTGCGGATAGACTTATGGAGCCTACAGTGGAAGAAGAGGCAAACACATGGAAGGTTCCAGACGAATGGAAAGACGGAAAAGCAGGCGGGGGTGGAGCCGGTCGATGATATGAAAGAACTTACCTCGTTCAATACAGATCCCCGAGCGCGGGATGAACCTGCGATATCCTGCGCAAAACATCATGCATGAACAGACTCTCCAAGATCCCCACATGCGATGGTGGCCACTAGTGAACCAGGCTCCATTACGACCCACCTGCTGTATGCCCCGGTCTTGATCGAACCGTTTCGTAAGAGTCTGTAACGGGTTGGATGGCCCGCATTCGGCCCCTCCACCAACGAGCATCGAGAGTGACATTGTGTGAGCACAAGCGATAAAGATGGCACACGTTATTGGGGTTGCGCGTGAGATTGAGAATCAGACCAACGGCAGTTGCGATGTCAATAACCGATGCAAATGACCGTCGGGGTTGTGAGTGAGAGAAGATGACCACCCGCGCACACGACTCCAACTTCACCCGACACCGGTAACCCGGTACGGCTTTCTCTCACATGAAAAGTTCACATGTTCACACACGATACTCCAAGGTGGATCTCTCTTGTACAATTATGAGGCAGTATTAATCTAACTAAACCCATAGGAATTCTTGCCCCATTCCAAAAAAAAAGCATAGGACACCATTCGAATGGATACAATGTCAAAGAAGAAAGAAAAGAAAAGAAAGGCGGTTGCGGGGGAAGAAAACAAAGTAACAATGGTACACCTTGCAAGGGACAGAAAAAAAAGAACAAACAAACGTGAAAAAAAGTGAAATGAAAAACCAAAGAGGCAATCAAAAATCTCGATGGAAAAACATACCATCTAAAACGTCCCGTTTGTCCGTTAACCATGTCGTCTGTCACGCGCGTCCGAGCGATAATGTCAAGTCCCCTTGGGGGACAGGAACATCCGCAAAGGCTCACCAATTAGCTCTTTGGGGGCGTCTGCGATACCTTGAGACTAGGTCGAGACGGCGGTGGATTTGCCGATGAAAGTTCTTGCAGAGGCACATGTGATTGCGTTGGAACTTGGGCCACCTGAACCTGGGCCTGAATTTGGGCCTGGGCTTGTACGACCTGAGCCTGAGCCTGTTGTTGCATAGCCTCCACAGCCTGTCTGCATTCGGCTCCACCTTCGGAACGCACTGTGGTATAGAGGTCAGCCATGAAACTTGTAAAACCAACGGACGCGTGCGTCCAGATAGCCACTCACGATGCCGCTGTCAAATAAAAAGTGCATGAGATCCAAGCAAAACAGTAAAAACACACCACGATAATCACTTACATTGAGCGCGTCCAAACGGCTAAACGTCTTCCGACAGCCTTGACAGATGTTGGATTGTGAACGTGTAGCGTGCAGTGCCTGGTGCCGTCTGTGAAGCAGGTGATCAGTTACCGTGCCGGGGGCACAACTGCCAAATCTACGATCGATACCACCACTCACTTGCAATCATGCTGTCTCGCAAACCCTTTCTTACAATCTGGATACTCGCATACATATGGACGTTCCTCGGTATGGGATCGCAAATGGCCTAGTAAGAGCGCACAAATGAACAAAGATGGCCACAAAGAGACCGCACGCGCGACGCACCTCGCAGGTTGAATCGACGCGTAAACGTACTCCCACAACCGGGCACAGGACAGATGAAATGTGCCTCGTTTCTCCTCCGACTCGCACTCGCTGCCTGGGTCGCAGATGTTGTCACCTGCTTCTTTTCGACCTGTAGAATTGGGGGTAACCTTGGTACCCCACTCGAAGGCGGGTAATGCCCTGATCCATCACCGGGCGGAGCAGAGGATGACGCGAGCGCTTGGTTGTAGAGTTCTGCAGCGGTGGGTGTGTAGTATGCTGTCTCTTGTTTGATGGGCTCTGAGGGAGGGGGGACGGGCTGAGTCATCGGTGGAAGTGGCGGCTGGGCTGGGGTGGAGGGGATCGGGTAGGGTGATGGGTGGGAGGTCGGGCGAAAAGGGGAGTTGCTGTGGCTGCGTCTGTAGGCGTGACCAGGGGGATAATGGGCGTGTTGTTCGGTTGGATCGTTGGGACCAGCGCCGGGAGGAAAGGAGGGCGGATGAGCGTGGCCCTGAGGAGAAGATTGCTGTGGCATGTTTGGAAGTTGTGGGGGATAGGACAGATTCTCGGAGTCGTCGTTATGATGGTTATAAGATTGGAACTCGTGGCTGACGGCAGGGTCAATGGCAGGCTGTCGTTGCTGTGTTTGTGTGATTGGATTTTGCCACTGGACCCGTGTTTGAGTTGCAGGATCAAGTTCCATGGCTTTGGGTCCTTTTATTGTTTAGGCGAGGGAAAGAGAAAGCTTCTTTTGATATGAAGTAAGACAGGGCTAGGAAAGTTAATGAGCGTTCTGCAGAGAACGTCCGGGACGCTGTGGAAAACCGAAGACGGACCTGGTGGAGCTTTTTTTGAGGGGAGTTGGAAGAACACAGCCCCTGGACGGGGAAGAAGAGAAGGAGAAGCCGGGGCGGATGGGAGGGAGACTTATCAGGCTCGTGGACGAGTGAACGACACCGTGCTCGATGGTGGACCCGACTGACCGACGTGGCTGTGTCTCCATTTAGCATGCAGCGCCGCAGCACTGCCTACTTTCCGAATCGGGCATGCTTGTTCAGCATCCGAAAGCGGTGTTCCCCGGTGTTCTGATCATCCACGTCATCTGTCTCTGTCTCTCCTCCTGCCCTCCCCATTTCGGTTCTCTCTTTCCCATGGTCCCTCCCACCACCACAGGGGACCTACAAGGTTCATTTATTTCCTATGTATTACCCTATCATATCACGTACACTACTACCCTTCGAATATATGCGCATCCAGCATCCGTCGTCTTCGCATCAGCTCCGTCTCTGTAATCCGCTGTCCCGTCTTCCCATTCCCCCCCCGTGGCGTACCGCTCTCCCGCTCCCGTTGCTCACTATGCTCGCTGGATAGCGACGGTGACGAATGCCCTTGTTTCATGTGCGTCACATCAGACCGCTCATTAGAACTCCCGCGTGATCGAGCCACCGGTGTCCCACTCCCACCACGCTTTCGTGCGACAAACGTGATGCAAGAATCATCGGTGTCCGTCTCAGACGTGAACGAGCTCGGATCCAATTTCTCACTCCCATCCACCCCGCTGTATACCGTTGATGCCGCGCGACACAACGGACGTTTCGTCGGCGAGCGAGATGTTTGGGGCGACCCTTTCCTTATCTCCTTTCTCTTCCTTGCCCCTCGTGAATTCATTGCTTCGGCAACTTTACTCGCCCTCTCTTCCTTGCCAGAATGTCTCACGAATGCATCTTCTATCCAATCCGCGAGATCCTCCACCACAGCCTTGGCCTCGCCCATCAATGGTATCATCTGTAGGTATCCATGACTCCAATCAGAAAATAGCACCATTTGTACCCAATCGTCCTCAGTCTCGCGAGAAAGTTGATCTCGCTCGGCAACTATCTTCGCGGCCTCGTCGTCCGGAATACCATCCAACTGGGACCCCGTCATACGTAGGCCCTCGCCAAACTTTGCACTCTTGCCTGTGAGTTTGAGGTCAAGCTCGGTTTTCCGAGCCCTCTTTGCTTCCCTCACTCGCCCTGCGAAGATAACAGTGTCATCCACAAACGGATCCTTCTCGCCGCATTGCATCAGGAGGGGTGGGAACTGCGCCAGGAGTGAGGATGGTGTCAAAATAGGAGAAATGAAATAATCGGTTGCAAAGTCGGGGTTTCGGTGCGGCCCGATGTACAAAATAGCCATGGCGCGCATCTGTTAAAGTCGACTGAGTACCCATTACGCAAAAGCATTTGACTGATCTGAATTGCTGTGCAATCACTCACTTACCATACTTGGAGAGATGATGCGATCCTGGAAATATCCGGTACGGCTCGTCATCGTAAGCCTGGTACCAATGGGTTCGCGTTGTTTGCCTGTGCCTTTGCCGTTACGACTTCCAGTGACGAGCGTGGTTGCCTTGAGGTTCGCTTGATTGACAGCCGCTGATAATCTCTCTTGCTGTTTCTCAAGCATTTGTCGAAGCCCGTTTATGCCTGGACAGGTGTCTTGGTACACAAAACGTACACGGTCTTCAATCGGCCGATCTTCTTCTCTCACAGGCTTCGACTCCCCTTCCTCGCTCTCAGAGTCCGCCCAAGATTCATGGTCATCGCACTGCACCTCGAGTGATTTCACCGATGATTTGCGTTTAATGTGATGGTGTTTCGAAAACGAGACCTCCGTCCTTCCCACCAGATCTTGCAGTGCATCTTTCCAGCTCTTGTGCCTCTTCAAACGTCTCGTTCGCAAGTGGTGGTCACCCACCATGCTCAGGGGGCTGACATGCTGCAAGTGATTCTTTTGCATTGCCAGCTCACGCACTCCAGGAAGATCTCCCGTGGATTGTTCGGTTCTCAGTACTCGGAGATTATCTTGCGACATCCAAGAGGTGAAGTTAAAGTCCAGCGCGGCATAGTTGAGTACGAGAGACAATGGTGCAGGGAGCTTGACCTCTCCGGCAGGAAGCACAGTATTGAACTGTAAAATCTTGACCATGACACCCACGACAAGTGTAGCACCACTGGTGAATAAAGCACACGTGTATGAACGGGAAACGAATAGAAGTGTGCAGGATTGAAAGACTTACGCCGAGTCACCAGACATGATAATGTTCAATTTCTTGCCGGACATGCCAATACAGCTGCCGGATGTCTCCGCAAGAAGTCGGTAAAGGTCAAAGCATTCGTCCATTGCAAACGGATATGGATCTGAAGAATGGATTGCTAAGCGACTTGTGAAAGGAACAAGTAGTGAATCGTTACACTCGGGAGCCTTTCCATAATCGACGGAGAGCACAGGTTTGCCCGTTTTAAGGGCCCAAATACGCAGTCGTTCATCGTGATGGTCCGGTGACATCGCCACAAACCCGCCACCAGGGAAATCGAGAATGAGATCCGTGGCGTTGTGAAGCTGGGGGACAGGCGGTGCAAAGTAAATGTGAACTGTGATTGGTCGATCGTACATGGAAGTAGATGGGCGCGGCAAAAGGATCTTTCGGTGAAGTGACATGATTGGACCTTGCGCTATCAATCGAAGCTGACCAAAATGAATTAGTCACGACTCAGGGGTTCCTCGCAGGAGACCGTATTACATATGGATTAGTCGTCTTCTCCCATGTAACGCGGAACATTTCGACGGTGGGCACAGCCCTAAATCGCCGGAGCTAGACGAATACACATATATGCTGTGTGGTTATTGAGACGAAGGAATAGGCGAACCTTTTCGTCAGCCTCGTTTGCGTAGATAATGTAGTAGATTGAGAATAATATGGAGCATAAGTCCTTGAGCCATTTGGGGCGAATTGACATGGCAGTGGCGAAGCCAGCATCGAGGCCGGTTGCTATCCAAGTGGCTCGGTAATATGAAGGAGAATACTAAAAGGGATGAGGTGGTGACTGGATGAATGGGGGTGGTTGAACGCACGAGGAGAGCCAGCGGTTCAGGGGCTAAGAAGACGGGACAGGTTCATTAGGGATAACGAATGATAAGGTGATGCTTACAGCCAAGGCCCAGGATCTTGTCGAGGTTCTTGAGGGCATATACGGTGGTGAGGGTGGTGACGATGATTTGCCAAGGGGAGAAACGTTCTGCCAGGGGTCAAAGGGGTGATCGTGGTGAATGTATCCACATACGCAGTTTCTTGTTCAATTGTCTCAACCATAAAAAGCGAGGTGCGCCAGGGTTCCCATAGGCGAGTCTCCAGATCCAAAAGAAGATGACGAGAAAGACCTAGAAGGGGAGGATGGGTGTGTGAGGAGTGAAAGAAAGGGAAATGGCCGTACCTGTGCGCGTTTCCAGGAGGGATTTGGCCTGCCAAGTAGATGGTCAATCATGATCTGTGGTGAAGAAGGGGTCGGTGGAGCGCATCGTCGTTATAACACACCCACCCAACATGTGATTTCCATTCAGTGGGCATTTCCTTTTCGGGCGACTATGGCTGCGCTGATGGTCCACGTGACATCTCTGTCCCTGCTCATGGCACTCCAATCGATTCGGACACTCGATAACGACAAGATCGACATCGTGAACCAGCTGTTGCTACCACACACGATACAATACATTCCCATCGAATCAACAGAGCAGGCATACGATGCCATCAAATCGATGAAGGTATTCGCACTAACACTTCTCATTCACTGCTCATCCGCGCGACAGATACGCGGTGCACCCGCCATCGCTGCACTCGCTTCCCTCTCTGTCGCCACGTCGCTCTCAGAAGCTATACGAACAACACCTCGACCCGACTTTTTGGCCTCCCCAGCTTCGCTTAAGGCCCATCTTTCCCCACAGCTCGATCATCTCAACACCGCCAGGCCCACTGCTGTCAATCTCAGTACAGCGATCCGTCGTCTCGCCATTCTCCTCTCTAACTCCGTCATCGAGCACGAGCAGAGGCCAGGACCGCGTGCGCCAGACGCAGACGCCGCCATCACCACCGCCAAGAAGCTAATTGCAGAGGCCAAGGAGATCGTGAGCGAGGACAAGGCCCAAAACATCGCCATGTCCAAGGCGGGTGGTGACTGGCTCCACAGGCATATTGGTGGGTTACGCAGGTACCTCAACGTCCTCACCGTCTGCAACACGGGTACACTCGCGACAACGGTCGGTAACTTTCGGCGCCTACCCGCTGGCTCGCACGTGACGTCGTTTGATCTGCACAGGGTTATGGGACCGCACTCGGATTCATCACATATCTGCACGAACGAGGGCTGCTCGAGAGGGCCTATTATACACAATCAGCCCCGTACCACCAGGGATCTCGGTAACCGTGCCCTCATGACGCCCTCCGATGACTAAAGCACACGCATCTAGACTCACGGCCTTGGAGCTCCACACGCTGGGCATCCCGTCTACCATGATATGCGACACCATGGTCGGTTCACTCTTCCAAAACAAGAAAATCCACGCCGTCGGTACGTTTTTCGTGCAAAGATGACAGCAACCAAATGACGTCATTGCCCACCACAGTCGTCGGCGCTGACCGCATTGCACGCAACGGAGACACAGCGAACAAGGTATACAACACGCAAACTATACGCCATCGTCCACTGAGCTCACCACCAGGTCGGGACGTACAACGCTGCTGTGCTGGCTGCGAAGCACAAGATCTCCTTTATCGTCGTTGCACCCACAAGCACGATCGATGTTACCCTCTCGGACGGTTCAGGGTGAGCAGCCGCCACCCATACTTGACGCGTTCAAGTCTTCATACGCACACGCATAGCATCCCGATCGAACACAGGCCCTCTCTGGAGGCCTGCCTCGCCCGCGGTGCTCTCGACCCACCGACTTACGACGCTTCCGGCGATAAACTTCAAGCACAGGTGCTCATTCCGCCCAGCGTGGTCGGGGAGACCGAAGGCGCCGTGTACAATCCCAGCTTTGATGTCACACCCGCCGAGTTGATTACACTGATCGTGACAGAGAAGTATATCGCTATGAAACGGAACAAGACTAGCTTTGATCTTGTGAAGGATGCCAGGGCAGCGGATTGAAAGACAGAGTGTTGGTTGAAGGAAACCTGGAGTCCTGGGTATATATGGTATTCATATCTAGAGAGCTGTGATTACACTTGATGCGTCTGATGCTTTACCACAACCACAACACGTCGTTGGTGGGAAAGATCAGCTATACATACACTATTACTATGAACGACGCTGTGTGTGTTTTCACGCACTTAGTCACATCGTGGGGGGTGGAGAGACGTTATGTGGGAATTCATATTGCAAGGTCACCTAGACCCGGGAAAAAAAGTGTAAACCACGATACCACATACACACAAAACGTATCCGTGACCAAGAACAAGAAAAGGGGAAGAAAAGGAAAAGGAAAAAGACCTACCAACCTCACTAGACCTTCCTCACCGACGTCCTCCGCGCGCGCACAGTCATCCGTCTCTGTAACACCGGTATCCCAGACCCCTTAACGGGGCTCGGACTCGGCGTAGTGTTCTCGCTCCGGCTCGGCTCGGAGCGTGCAGGCGATCCCCGCCACACCCCGACAGGCGGTGACCCCAGCGGTTCACCGGGACTAGAATGGGGCCTGGACCTGGACCGAGACCGAGAAAGGGGGCGAAGCCCACGTAGCTTGTCCATGAGCCGCTCGCGCTCCGGGGACCCGCCCGAGAGCGAGAGCCGTCGGAGGTGCTTCGCAAGTATGGGCAACATGCTGCGCCCGACGGACGCCTTTCCCGTGGCGCCGGGTGAGATCCCACAGAGTGCGGGAGCAGGGCCCGCATTGGGCGTCGGCGGCGTCGTGGGTGCGGATGTCTCGTCCGCGGAGAGCGAAGAGGCCGACATGGTGAAGAGCGAGTCTTTGGATTCGCCCATCGGAATTGTGGTACCGTCCGTGCACGAATCTGTCGTGATGTGCGTGTCGTCGCGTTCACAGCGCTCGCCGTGGGCTCCTGTGCCCGATTCAGACGCAGGCGTGTGCATGGACTTTGACATGGACATCGGGGAGTCCAGGTGCGCCGAGAACCATGTGTCGTGTGTGTGGATGTTCCTACTCAAAGGTTTACAGGTGACATACTCGTGTAGTGGTGTTGATGCCACCCGCGGCACTAATTCGGTTGATGACAATGGCGTTTCGGCTCCATACTTGGGTAAGGCACGCGCATCGTTGAACGGTGTGTCCTCGCTCTGCGTCACCTCG